>VYZS01004954.1:0-13461 GCA_013400695.1 Neodrepanis coruscans | reverse complement strand
AGGTGATTTGGCTGGATAGAATGTCCATAGGAGAAAAGGATTTCCAAAAAAACACACTAATAAATGAAAAACACCATTGCCATAAGGATACTCTTCACTGACAGGCATGGCAGCACATATATTGAGTAGGAAAAATCTGCAGATGCATGCTAGGACAGCAGTGATGGTGTAAAATACACAGCTGATGAGAAAAGAAAAACTTCTGAATGTATTACTGGTCAGCAAGAAAGTGCCTGAATTAGATTTCAGGTAGAATTTAGGCTTCCAAAATCTAGGAGTGTCTTGCTCAAAACAGATTCTTACCTAACTCTTACATGTATAAATATCCTGAGATATACCTGTCACTTCAACATGATCTAATTGATGATGTCTCTGCTCATTGCAGAAGGACTGGACTAGATGACCTTTAAAAGTCCTTTCTAACTCAGCCTATTCTCTAATTCTGGATATTGTACTACCAAGATTCTCCACTTTTTTTTTTTTTTTAATTTGGTGCAACTGGAGGTATTTCTCCACAGTATCCAAAACTGAAATAAGCTTGTCCACAATAAGCAGTGTAATGAATAAATACTATGACTCAGCCTGATTGAATTTTGAGACCACAAAGTTTCTGAAGGCTGATAACTCAGCTTTTCCTAAATTTCATGGTTAAGGAAAGCCCAGGATGAAGTTCCCCACTTCACAGATGGTTTCTAGGTTTGGTCAGTGGTAACTGAATGTGAAACCACAAAAGCAATCCTTGAGGGAGGAACAAGAAGGTGAGTTTTCCAGAGTGGTGGGGAATCAGATGTCAGCACTTTGAACTTGAGAGTCTCTGGCTGTACTGTATGTTGGCATAGCTCCAACAGGAGAGGGAGAGATCATCGCTACCAGAAAGTAAGCTGCCATTTGGTGACCATGATTGGTTTTATTAAGAAATGGAGAAAATATTTTAATCTCCTTAGTTTGAGGAAGACGTATGACACCTGGCATGTAAGAGGCCCTTCAATTGTTTAAATGTTAGTTTGCAAGAAATGGCTTAGCTCCCAGCCTCACAGAAGGATTACTGTCTGAAGTACCTAAGTCACCTCTCACCTGTACACACTCTACTCTGAAGCTTCCAACTCTCACAGAGGCAAGGGGTTACATTCACTTTTGCTACCATATATCTAAACGTTTTCCAGATCCAGCATAAAGATTTTGTCTAGGAGCTAACTGGAAGTCAATAGTTGCCTCAATTAATTGCTGGGCTGTACTGTCATCTTATGAAGTATCTTTGTCAGGAATGTTCTCGTGGGGTTGCAGGAACCTACTTATCATAATAGATATTAATTTATACGATCAATTTATACTTACTTTCAAAGAATAAATTTACTCTGTGGGCCTCTACTTAAATTTCTTCTTGTCCAAAATATTAAGAGTAGGATTCAAAATCTGTAAGATATTATTTCATATCATATTTTATCATTAGAGAAAAAAGACTCTGCAGTAGCATTTTTTCTCCATGGTAAGTACAAGCATGTTTCTGAAAATTTGTAGGAGACAATGCATTCTTACTTGTTTAGGCAGTAGCTCAGATTAATTTCTGGATGATTGTAATCAATATCTGAAGTAGTATCATGATTTCATTTGGCTTACTGAATTAAGCTGTCTCACAAATTCCTAAATACCATTTTACACATCACAGTTTATATAATCCTAGTGCCAAATAAATCACTTCCAGAGCTAAAAAACCCATCCAGTACATCCTTTTCATTACTGACACTTGGTTGAATTTATGGTTCCTGTGTCTGAAAAATTAACAAAATTGCAGTACTGTATTACTAAGGCTACTGGACTGTAATGGTGCATATTTACTGTATATACAATTTAATTATTAAACAATCATATTTTTAATGAAATGCTGTGCTGTGATTGCCGTTAGTGAAATTTGCTTGTACTAATGGATCCACTTCTACCATTAGCAAGATCCTGTTTGAAATAAAATGGTATAAATGTATTTTAATCCACTCTTGGGAAAAACAGCTGTGTGAAAGGTTACTCTTTGACTACTTCTGTGAATTAGTTCCTTATGTCAAATCATTATGGAGAAATAAAAGCTGTGGTCAGCCCACTTAAAATTCCATTTGAACCCTACTGGGAATGGAAAACCTTTGTACTATTTTTCATGCTCTGAACTTTCTCCTGAACATTTATTAGAAGATGAAAACTAGCAGTAATTTTAAAAGAACAGGGCAGTATTATCAGATTTAAGAAAATTAGTAAAACTATGGATGTTCAAGATTCCTGATTTCTATGCTTTCACAGCATTCCTCTGCCTGTAATTTCGGAGATTTTAAGAAAAACATGGATGATAGATTACTAATGCTTACTGATACTTTAGTGACACCTGCATTTTCAGACAATGCTACCTAAAGAAAATAATATTAATTTTCTTTATACAATATCCAGACTGTTGAGTTTTATTTCTCATAAAGGGAACTATGTGCAGCAGAAAAGTCAAGGAGAGACAAGGAACTCAAAGGAATCTCACCATGGGAAGGTGAACAATCTTACCAACTGGGGCTGCTTCTAATCGAGGTACCACAAAAAGTGTTTAGAAATAAAAATTGGTCCTCCTGTGTCTTAATCCCAAATCACATAATTAGAATCTCTGCATATACTAATGGCTAGCTTTCTAAAGCATAAATGACTCTCTTTCTTTTGGTCACAATTAGTGGTGATATAGCAACAAAAAGTACCTTAATGTACTGCTGTTAAACATAGACAATACTTACGGCTACAGCAAGATGGGGGAAAGGCATATTTTTGTTCTATTTTTAATATTACCTGATAATTAACAGGATCAAGGGTCTACATCACAAGTGCTTAAACCACCCAGATAGCCTTAGGACTATTTATCTTTATAATCTTAACATTACTTAGTTAAGGTTGTTGTAACTTAAGCAACTTACTATAAATGATTCTGGAGTTACGGGCTCTGGGATCAAAACATCAAACACAGAGTCTGTGGAGAGAAGTCTGGTGTTACACACACCACTGAAATTTTCTGAAGGAATCAATAAGCATAAAGGTTACAAATGATGCCAGTGATAACTGGGTTGAGGAAGGTTCTTCAAAAAGGTTCTTCCTCACAGTCTTTTGATGAAACTAAACTGTCATGAGATGTGAATAAAAATAAAGAATTTGGTTGAGTTAAAAAGTATGAACTTAGAATACAACTTTGTAAAGGAAGGAGGTTCCTTAGGACCCCTTAAAGTCAGAGTTGCAAAAACATTCTGATGATTTGGAAGGCACTACTGAATTTTTAGAATGACCAAAAATACAGATGATTGTAGGAGGTCTGAAAAAACTGTGATACAGTAATGAAATGTCAAATGAAATTCAATGTTGATAAATTCGAAGTGAGTACAGGAAACAAAACCTTAATTAGCCTCATATGAGTGAGTACAGCACAAATGCTATTTATTTATCTATCACCAGTCAGAAAAGGGATTGTGGTGGAGCAGTAAAAATTCCAAGGAAACTTAGCTCGGTGGCATTTAAAAAAACCCAAATAAATTTGTGAACCTTAATGAGAGGAAAGAAGAAAAAGCTGAACAAGCAGTTAACATTATTGCTTGAATATACCTTGACTGGGTAGGTCTTGCCATTCCATTACAAAAGAGTAGCAGGATGTGGCTGTTCAGAGGTAAAGAACAGCATCCATAAAGAAGGAAAACCACACGAACAAAGCCTCATCAGTGAGCAAAGGGCTGGAAAAACTTTTTGAAATTATGAGCACTAACAGAGATGAAAAAAAATTACAGAAGAACTCTCCATTTCTCAAAATAAAAACACTAGGGAGCACTAATTGATGCCAGTGAGAAAAGAAAGCATTTTTCACAAATATATAATGAAATTATGGCACTTAGTTCCACAGGATGTTGTGGCATAGACAGTATAAAATGGATTAAGAAAACGAATGAGTGAAATAATGGAGAACTGCTTGTTGACTGCCATTAAATAAGCTATTTAGGGTGTGACATTTGGTTTTGGCGTACCTTAAGCAGCTGCTTGCCGTAAACCATGAACATACAGGCAAAAAGTCACTCTGCATGACTCCTACTGCTTTTACTAAGCGTCTGCCCATCCACTACCTGATTTTTTTTTTAGCGTTGTTCATTTTACCTTTCATAAACTGTTAGTTCCCCGAGTTACACGTTTTCATAAAGACTGACTCAGTTACAGGCGCTTTAGGGATTAACCCTTAAAAACAACTCGTGCTGCTTCTTTCTATACTCTTCCTACAGCTTTCATACTCCTCTCCAAAGTTGCCGGTAAGAAAAAAAAAATCTGCAAAAAACTTCTATGGCTACAAAGTACAAACTCAAGTCCCTGCTTTTAAGGGGGGGAGCAGTGTACGGGTAGGTAGCAGTAATACAGGCGGTGGCCTCTAATGGGACAGGCGTTTCGCAACCCCGGGAGTCACCCGGGACCTGCCTGTCGGCGGTGGGAGCCGCCGCCCGGCGGGATGCCCGCCACGGCGGGGAGCTGCGGGAGCGGCCCCGCCCGCTTTCCCCGCCTCCCTCGCCACCTGCGCCACCGCGGTGGGGTGGCCGGGCGCGGCCCCGGACCCGGCCGTCACTCGGTCTGTCTCCTCGCAGGTCTCCGGAGTGGACGGGGCAGGCGCTGCTCGGAGCCGAGTGGGCGGGCGGCATGAAGCGCTCTCTGCTGCGGCTCTGCCAGTCGCGGGACAAGGCAGCCGCCTCCAGCTCCTACCAGGGAGTCGTGTGCGAGGCGGATGCTGCCTCTGTCGCCTCGCAGGATGTCTTTAAGGTGCTTGCGGAGGGGGCCGCGGGACGGCGCTGGTGGCGGGTGCGGGGAGAGAAGTCGGAGGGTGAGGTTGGCGAAGGTGAGGTGGTTCTCTGGAGGCAGCTGTGCGGGCTCGACAGTGATTATGTTCTGGGGACCCTTTCCTCCAAGAAACCCTTTCTGCTCACTCAGCGGACCCGGGAGGAAGATCTGTGCGAGATGGGAAACAGGCTGGCAGTTGACCTGGCCATGATATGTGAAGGCACGGGATGCTCAAGTGTCTGGCCAAGTCTGGGCTGGGGTGAACGGGGCGGCAGGACGGGAGGAGGCGAAGGATGATGTGGGTGGCAGGTGGCAGGAGGCTGGCGCGGGGCTCTTATCTCCCTTGAGCACAGCTTAACAGCAAGAGACCCCCTCTCCTAGAAGGAGGTCCAGAGGTCATGGCGGGAATGAGTAGACTGTAAAGCAAAATTGTTCCAAAAGGAAAGTAGTGGATCTCTTATGGAGAGACAAAGAACCAACAAACCTATAAATGTGAAATTTCAGCCAGGAAGGAATAGAATCTTCCCATTTTTAACAGAGAATAAGATGAGAAGTGATGTGTTTATATTGCTGCTAGGAGACCTAGAACAAACTTTGGAGAGCCCTGTTTTTAAGGGTAAGAATAATTAGGCAAAGGAAGAGGTTGCTTACAGGATGAAAGACTCGGGCAACTTTGGAAATTTTAACAGCAGGCTGAACAAATTTGACAAAGTTTGTGGTTGGGTTTAGATACCTCTTGAGGTCATTTCCAGCTATGTGTGTTTTCCGTGTAGCTGTAGTCCTGAGCAACACTTCTTCAGCGTAATATGGTTTGTCACGCTAGTGGGTAATCTCTCACTATGGAGCTGTTCAGGCAAAGGGCAAAGAAGGTCCAGTTTGAAATAACTTGCTTTGCTCTTTTTTAACCAACCAAAGTATTGAGAACACTTAACTGAATTCTTTTCCTATTTTGCTAATGAAACACTGCAGTATTGGCTGATAAGTCTTACTTTTTTTCAATAGAGATTATTATGATGCCACATTTTTTCTTACATTGAAAGTTAAATCCCATCTTAAGACTTGAAAAGTATGGTCTAAATAAATAGAAATAATAAAGAAATAAATAAAGAAATATTCCATCTAATAAAATATTAGAAGGAATAGAAAACACTGGACTCTGTAATAAGGTTTTCTTAAATCGGTTTTTGATGTGTATAAAATGTAGAGACATTTGTGTATGTAATTGACCCAATTTTTTTTGTGACTCTTGAGTTTTCTTAAATACCTTCTCCACAGCTGTATCAGGTTTTCTGATTGCAATTTCTAAGCAGATGCTCACCCTGTATTTGGCCTCAGGCTTCTAAATCTTTAAACACATTTGTAACATTATTGACATGAGTAACCTCACTGAGGTCAGTGGACTATTAAGGTGAATGAAATTAAACATGTGCTCAAGCACGTGAATGGGCTGCCATATAATGTGTATTTGCTTAATGACAGCAAATAATTATTGAGACTGTGACTCAGGGGATCCTGGAGAGCAAAGTTTTCCTTTTCTTTTGCAGCTGAGAAAGAAAAAGTGATTTCTTTTACTTATCCTTTGCTTGGTTACACATCACTGAGAAGGTTTGCTTTTGTTTTGATATGCATTTTTCTCTTTTTTTCTCCCAATTTTATTGCATTGTTCTTTTTTATTCTCTCTAAATTTTTAATATCTGTTTGTTGCATGCCTGCCCATTCTACTGCAATAATTTTTTTCTCTCACTTTTCTGGGCTTTGAATCACTCTAACAAAAAATATTTGGAAAGTATCATAAAGTAAGAGTCAGAAGGGTTTCCATAGTGGGCTTTGGTTGTAAATCACAGTACCTGGAATGTATCAAGCTGTCAGAAGGCTCAGCTGTCAGTTGTTTCAGGCTGAGATAGTAGCCTGTGGGATGCTCTAAGCATGCTGCTGCAATTAAAATATATTGGTTGCTCTGAAATAACATCACAGAAGCCTGATGGCAGAACTTAAAAGCCCAGAACATATGGTTTCTTTATTTAAAAAAGTATTTTATCAAGATTATTAATTTTTCCTTTCTGTTCAATTCATTTGATGTGGCCACTGCAGGTAAGAATATAAAAATGTAAGTGATAAATTTGCTTGTTTGAAATTTTCTATGGTGGAGGGAGGATCTTGAGCTCACTACAGAAGAGAAAAGAATGTATTCAAGATGATTTCCATTTTATTTTTTAGTTTTGCACTCTTTCTCATCTGGAGCTGATTTTGAAATCAATCTGAATTTCACTGTTGGCTCCATCTGATCAGGATTTGTGAACTTCTGTTTGTGAAACCAAACAGTTGGGAGAGAATTATTGAGTGGTAATGTGCCCACAGAAGCACATTATAGTATTGCTAATTTCTTGCCTTTTAGGAGAATTAGAAAGTGAGAATATCTGTATCCAAAATAGGTTATTTCCGATGGAAGTGCCTGTAGGCTACGGAGCTTCATTAAGAAGAATCGTTCTGGGCTTACAAAAGTAGACGAACTGAATGCCACCCCACTGCATCATGCTGCTGAAGGAGGACAAATAGAATTAATGCAGTTGATCATAGACGATTCTTCCTATGAAGGTAATATGCGTTTTATTAACAGAATTAATTTTATGCATTTTATTTGACAGAATAAAGATGTTCAATAACCAAAATTACATATATATATTATATAACCAATTTGTTACCCATCTGAAACAGAAACAGAAATGGTACGTGTTATCTCCATTTATAGATTCAAATATAATTCAAACTGTGTGCCACAGTTTGCTCTATCTTGGGTGTGGTTTGAGTCACCTTTGTTATGTTAGACTGTTTTGTCTCTAATGCAGTGAATTGATAATGTCTTGCTTTGTTTGAGACTCAGATTTACAATCTTCAGATATGAAAAAGAAAACTGCAGGCCTACAGTAGGCCTGACTTTCTGGCTTCCTTATTTATTTTATGTGTCTTTTACGTAATAAGCTTTTTGAACTTCATCGGACTCAATGCATACACTGTAGACTACTGAGCAAACCTGTAATGGCCCTGAAAAGCTCTTTTTTCCCCCTAATGATGGCCATTCTGATTTTAGATTATTCTGACTGAAATATATTCTATTTTCAGTATATTATTTTTGTCCTAACTTTTTAGAATATTTGTTGAAGTTCAATTTTCAAGTTCGAAATGTATGTATAGAACACACTATTTTTATAACTGGTGTGAATTGATATACGTTTGTGTTCTTAAGTGAAACAGAATAGATATGGTCTTTAATATTCTTAAGTTTATAAGCACTGATTTGATACCTCATATTCCAGTTATTCACACTCTCTTGTTCTGTGCAGCCTCTAAAGTAATGGCTACAAAGTCAAATAAAATAGGAAAAAGAAGAGTCAAGGAAAGAGAAATCAAGTAACTCTTGGGGTGAGAAAAAAGGTATATATTAATGGGCAAGAAATAAACAGGAAATCTTTTCATTTCTCTCTTCAAAGAAATGCAGCAGAACAGATCTAAACCTTCATTGAAGACACATTTTTAGTTCCAGTGCAGGCAGAACATTTGACAGTTTGTTTTTTTGCTTTGTTTTGTTTTCCTTCCTTTGACCTAGTATTAAACGTGATGGATTCTTCTGGAAATACCCCACTGCACTGGGCCACAAAAAAAAACCAGATTGAAAGTGTCAGTTTGCTTCTCAGCAGAGGAGCCAATCCAAACATTCTGAACTCCAATATGATGGCACCTTTGCATATGGCTGTTCAGTCCCTGCATAATGAAATTGTTAAGGTGAGTCTAAAGTCCACGTAAATATACAGACTTGATAAGTAGCTCAAGAGCAGCTGCGTGCAGAACACCAAGACCTCGTTCATACATGCTGTATTTCCCCCTAAGTTTTGTTATATAACACATGATGCTTATAGAAGAGTATGTGTCTTGGCACAGAAAGTAAAAGAGCAACTTACTGATTTACAGAAATACTGATATTTGTCCTATAACAGTACACATTATATTTCATGGAGAATGCTTTTCAGTTTTCCAAATATAAGTAATTTTCTTTAAAAGGGTTCTTTTTAACACTAAAATTTCACGTAGGCATGTGTTATTTAAAATTATAATGTTCTGATTTTATTTTTAAAAATTGTTTAGGGAGTATCAACACTTTCTAGACATCAGTGTATTTTTTCTAATAAAAACCAGATTAAAATTAGTTGGAAATCACAGCTCTTAAAACCAACATTCTAATCAATTTAGGATTAGCAGAACTAACTGCAATTAAAAATCACAAAAATATATTGTGAAGAAATTACTAAGGTGTCCGTATTGAACCTTGTAAAATTGCAACAGCGTTAGGATTATAAGCAGCATAATTTCTTAACCATTTGTCTAAGTGCAATGAGAATGTTTTAACTTCATATGCAGCATTTCAAAAGAATTTTAGAATTTTTAAAGTTCTTCAATTTATTAGGTGAATACAAACTTAACATTGTATCACTTGGCTTTTCCCTTAAATATCTCTCTTTTTTTCTGATTCATCTAAACAAAAGAAACACATACCCAAGACCCAGAGTCCTTTAGAAATGTTTCAGTGTCCTCACATCTTTTACAAAAATCTATATATGAATTCAGAACAATAAAATCTGAAATATCAAGTCCATTTTAAAAATGTCATTGTTTCAGCTTCTGAGCTTTGGTTCTTCCACGTCTCTGTTCTTGAACACTTTGTGCTCTTATTTTTTCCCCACTCTGTTGTTTATTTAGGCTAATTCTCCTTTGATTTTTATTGCCAAAGTGCCTTGAGAGTGATAAAATGTACCAGTTCCTTGAACAGAGAAAAAAAATCACTGGGATTACTGAAAGACAATTAGATAAATATGTAGCTAGGGGAACAAATACGCAGTACAATATGGTCATTATAATTTCCAGGTCCTTTTTTTCTCAAAAAATGCTGGAAACAATCATAGAGGTATCTGATGATACTGTTAGTTCAGTGTCAGCTGCTTGCATAGAGACTGAAGCAAGATTTCAGTGCTGGAAGAGTCTCAGTTTTGTTCAAGCCCTATCTCCCCTCAACTTATATAACTGTCCAACAGAGCAGATTCCACAATATTGCACTCACCAGGGAATACAGAATATTACAAGACATTATAACAGAATTCAGTTGAAAATCTCCATCTGTAATTTGCTACAGAAAATATTCTCTCACATTATTGGGGAAATTGTTAAATTAGACTTTAGAATACTCTGCAGAGTATTTTATGTGCAGAATTTAGCCAAGTTACCCAAGTTGTCTGCTGGAAAGAATTGTAATTTGCTTTTTCCTTACCTGCATTTTTCACCTGTATATTTTTACATTCTCTTGCATTTTCTCTTTCATTTTTCTCTTCCACCGTAACCCTAACCCTCAGCCTGTGCATTGTGGGCTTTTGGCATGCAAAATGAATTAGTTGCAAGAGTGCTATGGGTAGTAAACAACAAAAATAATGGACTAGGCTTTTGTTGTGTTTGGCTTTTTATTAACTGAATGCTTTCTTAAACATTTAGATTTTAGTCCAGCATAGCAGTACAGATGTTAATTTGGAAGGTGAAGCAGGAAACACACCTATAATTGTAGCATGTTACAAGGATAACCCTGAAGCACTGACACTCCTGGTATGTATAATTATCCATCATTTTTAATGTGCTTCTGTCTACCTTGATGCAGTGCTGTTATGTTCCTGTGTTCTGTATTTGTTAAATGCAGGAAGGTTAATCATGGATCTAGTATTCAAGTTGCTTTGCATGGGTTACTAAGAAACTTTAATCTTTTAAGAACATCTATCTATCTAATCTAATCTATCTAATCTAATCTACCTACCTGAGTGGCAAACTTCAGGAAAAAGCTTAAACTGGTTTTGAAGATCATTCAGAAAATGAGGCATATCCATGTGTAGATGTATGAATATAACACGCAAAAGATGCTTGTATATAGACTTTCTAAATGCATATTCAAAATGGAAGAAATGGAGACAGCTACCCAGGAGACTATATCTGTAATAGTATGTTCATTTGTCAAGTTTTTCTATATGTCATTCAGCTATATTGAGGTATTATTTTTCAGATTGAAAATGGAGGGAAAATATGTAAACCAAACAAAACGGGATGTATGCCTATTCATGCAGCTGCATTTTCAGGTGCAAAAACATGTATGGAAATTCTTCTAAAAAAAGGTAAATGCATTGTTCCCAAGGAGGGAGTGGGATTTAACATTACCAATTTACTGCTTTAGTTCTCAAAGAACTGTGAAAACAAGAACTTATAACTGTGTTTGAACTTACAAGAAATTAATTCAGTTATTCCTATGGGCAATTCATGCTCTCAACTTTTGTATGATTGCTGCAGCAAACTAACTGCTTTCCTACATGTGTGTTCATCCACTGTTTAATGATAGAAGTGACAGGCTCATATTTCGAGGGAGAATATTATTCCACAGTTAATATACTTGTTTTGAAAGACTTTCTCTCTTTTATTTCATTTTTGCTTAAAAAAAATCTATTTATTTTCTCTCAGGTGAAGAATTGGGTCACTCTGCTAAAACCCACATTAATTTTACCAATAATGGAAAGTGTAGTCCACTTCATTTGGCAGTTCAAAGTGGGGACCTCGAAATGATTAAAATGTGCATTGAATTTGGAGCCCAAATCGATCTGAAACAGGTAAAACTCAGAGAGGAACAAAACGTGATTTTGATAAAACTTAGATATCGGTAAGACTTTGAGTGGTACAAAAAAAAGATGAGCAGATAATCATTGCTCATTGTCTCTTCTAGTGCAAAGCCAAGGGATCAGGAGATTAAAACAAGTCTCTTATTCAAAACAGGCAAAATGTGAAGTTTCTTTACACAAGTTACATAGGATCATCCCTTTCCAGAAGTGGGGTGTTCAATCTGGCACTTTTTTCCTCATTCTTGTTTATCCTCAGTCTTGCCTTGGCCTTTACAGTCTCTTCTTTGTAAGCAAACACAAATTCACACTACCATGGTGTAACATTGCTCCTGTAAGAATCTGTGTCCAGCTTCATTCATAAATAAACATTTCTAAAAATATCTATCATTAATCAAAATGTTTGCAAGGCTGAAATCAACTCATGAGAGCGAAAATGACATAATTTAGCCTTCTTTTACTTGTTTCATTCTTTGAACACACAGTGTTTGAATGAGGTGGTTTATGCTGCTGATTTTGTGATGTGTAAGACTGTGTTGAGAATGCTTACGGCATTGTTGAAAAGCCCATTCCAGTGCATTCACTGAAATGTTCCTGTTCAAAAAAAGAGGTCAAAACTCTCAGGCATATATTAAAGCTAGTTTGTCCCATCTGGGTAAATGAAATCTTGTTTTGGCAAATATTGTTCTAATCATTTATATATCGCTTAATTATTTTATGACTATGTAGTTTATAACAGTTTAATGACCAAGTTATTTTTAAATTTATTTTAAAATTACTTCTAAGGAATATTCCAGTTAAGGAAGTAAGTGACATTTTAAAATAATGCATTTTCTGTTTTATATAGGCCCATTTGTTTGCTTATTCATTTATACTGGCCTACCTAGGATTTTCTCTTTTTTCTCTTTTTTTTTTTTCCTTTTTCTCTTGTATTAAAAGGTGCTGCATCTTTCTGGTTGTTAATTAAGAGAATAATTATCTTTTATCTTAGGGAATTGGCATAGAATTATATCAAGATTTGTAGTAATCCTTTAAAACTACCTCTTTAGTCTTTTCTTATCTTCACAGTCTCTTTAAAATTCTACTGCTTCAATTAAAGACTAAAACTTCACTACTTGCATAGAAATTTAGGAATTATAAATTCTGGGCTAGATCACGAATGTGTTTAATAGATTGGAAGTTAGATTGCTAAAGTTAAGATATTTAAATTTTTTCTTATTCTCCTATTTGTAGAATGAAAAATGTACAGCACTTCATTTTGCTGCCACTCAAGGAGCAACTGAGATCGTAAAACTGATGATGTCATCCTATGCTGGTGAGGAATCCATTATCGATGCTGTAGATGGGAATAAGGAAACCTTGCTTCACAGGTAGGAGGCTGCTGTGCCAGGCTTCACTATAAATTGTGAGCCATGATATTTTTAGTTATTTCTCACATTTGGAACACCATTCCAAATGATTTGGAGCTTTTCCACGGTACGGGAGATGGTTTTAGTACAGTATGAAAGAGCCAATTATTTGGTCAGAATGTTAAAATTGTTCCTTTCACATTCCTACTGTCATGTTTCCATCTAAATATTTCATAAAATGACTTTTTCTCTTCAGTCACCTTGGAATTTAAGTGTGTGTGAAGCATTCAATATTTACGCCTGGCTGTAGGGGGTCTGCTATAGATAATGGAGGCATCTCTACATATTTGGAACCATGACTTGATTTTTAAAATATGTATTTTTCATAATCATTTGTAACTATAGTACAGCCAATCTTATTAGGTCTTATAAGACTAAGACAACTGTTATCATTGAGATACACTACAACCTTGGAACTGTCTTTGTTTTCCTTATTGAGGCAATAAGTAGACTTGCCTGCCACAGTCAGTGTACATGTTTTGTGACTGCTTTTTTAACCCCATGCTAACATTACTGCACAAAGTATACAGCAAGTTATTTTTGAA
>VYZS01004922.1:0-11004 GCA_013400695.1 Neodrepanis coruscans | reverse complement strand
AGCCTCTATTTTTGTTACAGCTGCTTCAGTTCCAGGTCAGAGAAGCTGAGGGAGTACTTGATTTTGGAACACTGTTTAGCTAGGTTAAGTATATTTGTTAATAATTTCTTTTTAAATTCTCTTATTTGGACTGTGTTAGAGATTGAGTAAATGATTGAGCTTCTTACTTTTCTTAGAAAATATGTCCTAAGCTGGAAAAAACGGTGTTAATTTTAATTACCCCTTTTTGGGTTGTGCACGAGTAACCCTCCTTGGATATCTGGATAGGAACTTCTCAAGGGGTTTATTACTTGGGTGAGACTGTTTAGATTCTGCAGAGTAATCTGTAAAGATTTTGGTGGTCCTCTTAGTCACTGATTCAGGAAAAAAACATGGATGTTCTAATTGCATAAACAGACTGGATTAAACTTCATTCACAAATTGAAGCAAGACTAAATATTTTCTTGAGTCAGATCTCAGTAATTATTTACTAATCTGGTATTTCCTTGATAAACATATTTTGAAGATTACTTACACCTCTAGAAGTGATCTTGCACTCTGGAGTTAAATCTGGAAATTGATCTTTGGAGCAATTGGTTTCCTCAATTTCATATTTAATTACATAATTCCATCCAGCTACCACCTGGAAGAGATGTTTAGGTTATACCTTATGTAAACCAATAGACACTTTCAAGTTAAACTATTAAATGTTATTAACAAAGAAAACAAAACTATTCTTCTAGCACTTTCCAATGAAATCACTTTGCAGTCATTAACCATAGAGTGTCCATGGACAGCAAAAAAGATTTTTGTCCTTGTGATATGAAAAGTGAACTAAGTCCTGCATATGTTAGAAGTACATTTTGTATTTGGTTTCTGCTTCTCCTGGCAAGCCTGCAGCCTCATACTTCTGGGTTTCTTGCACTTTCCTCCAAAGTATCTGTTACTTATTACTCCTAGTGACAGGAAGCTGGTCTAGATAGATGAGTACACTAATACAGCCTGGCAAGTTCTGCATTCCTGAGCGTGGGACACAGTAAAACAGTATCTGACTAATGTAACTTTATACAGCTGGTATCATTTGTTGTTGAGTATCCTGCATTTATCATGTCCCCATCATTGTGTCTATCCTGGGCTTTATCTTCCCCCACTCACTGTTTTGTCCGGGTTTTGACCCTTTTTAAAATTTTCTCTCCAGGAAGCTGTTCCATTTTCCTCTCTGTGGCTACTGCTTCTCATCTATGAAATCTCTTCATATCATTGTGTTGGGCCTGATAACTTGGTTAAAAAGGAGAAATAATCAAATATAGGAACTTTACATCCCAGATCAATTGAAGTGGGGGACTCTGACTAGTCTCTGTTGGCCGGAGGTGACACAATGGTTCTTTTTCCAGCTGCTGGATTGCAGTCTGTCTGTGACATTTTGTCATGAGGCTTAAATGTTGTGCAAGTTTCTCTTTCAGCAAAGAGGATTGTTGCCATCAGTAAATATAAAGAGGACGGTCTGAACTAAGTCATGGGTCAAACTGACATGAGACCAGAAGATGCTTTTTGACTAATACATCCATAAGCAAAGAAAAGGGTCTGTACTTGGTGTCAGACTATATACTAGTTAAAAACCAAATAAGAAACTTTACTTTCAAGGAACATCACACCAGTCCATAGGAGAGCCTTTCACAGGGAAATAATTGTGGCATGGAATACCAGATGACACAGAATTTCTGCAACCCAAGCAATCATTTCTTGCAAAGCAGATATTCCTGTGTGCAGAAATCTTTCAGTGAGTGGCATTCTGATTTTTGTTTTTCTTACCCATTTTTCCTACATGGGCTTTACTCATGTGATAGCATATAGCAGCTGCTGACATATGGGCCCTATTGCCTTGTAAAAACATAGATGACTGCTGCTGTTTGTAGAGTATGTGAGACATCTGTGCAGGCTGGCAGCTTTGGCACAGACCCTGGGAGAGATCTGCTCCTGCTGGAGCCTCAGGGAGAGGCCAAGTGAAGGACCCAGGAGCATCTGAGACGACACCAGATGCATGTGTCAACACTGAATGCAAATAAACTGGTGATAAGCACTGGTTAGAAGCAACTGCAGATAAAGAAAAAAATGTGTATACTATCAGTTGACAGCTTGGAAAATCCAGTGGGCAACTGTTAATGATTCCTTATACATGAAGATAATTATTTATAGAGTCTACACTCTATATACATTTTGTATGCTTTATTATGAAATATCAGAAATGTACACAAAACAAACAATGTACTTGCTTTGAGTTAGGTGTTTTTTTAGTAAAATTTAGAGAAAAATCATACACAAACCTGTCTTTTTGCTTCTTTTATTTCCGCAAGCTTGAAAAGGGCGGGCTCATCGCTGTGCTTGTTAAATTTTTGAATGGCTTGTTTCAGAATTTCTGACACTTGTGAACCATCACTTGATATAGGCTCAAAGCACCCAAGACATGGAGCCTGAGTAACTTCTATCTTGGACACATCTGGAAAAGAAATAAATGAAAAAATATAGGGCTTCATGTAAAATAGGAAAAATTAAATCCTAAGGCTATCTGGGAATGACCTTTCCTGCTTTTATCTGGCATGATGAGCAAACACCAAACTCCAGTTTCAAGGCCTGCAAAGATATTAGTTTTATTTAGAAACTTGCTCTGGTTTGTGGTGGCAGAGGCCATCCATGCCATGAGGGTACAGGCGTGGTTTCAGCTGGGAACTCCATTCGAGCAGTTAACGAATCTTGGAAAAACCTTGCATGTAGTTTTGATACCATTAAGGAAAGGTCATTACTCATTCAGTCAGGGATGAGCTGGTGGAGGATACCACTAAGGGGATGCTCTTCAGAAGCTTTAAAGCTCACCCACAGTGGCAGCTGCTTGCTGTCCTCACAGCCTTTCGGGATGGGGACTTCAGCGGGAGTGTTTTGGCTCATACATGGGAACTGCTCTGACTCCAAGTGCCCTGGGGACTGTGGTTGGACTGTTCTACTGCCCCTGCTATGCACTGTGGTTGCCAGTTACCACTTGGTGTTACCTTCAGGTTCAACCAGCTGGATTAGCTTGACAGAGATGCTCAAACTTCTGTTTCCTACTACTAATCCTATTAACTTTCTTTCCTTTCTAGTAATCATGGATTGGATTTTAATAAATTAATTTTATAGTTCAGTACATAAATTAATTTCACAATTCAGTGAGCTTGAGAATGAAAGTGGGGCAATATGTAGTCTCTGTAGAATTGAAGTGAAATTTATGTGCCTGATCTTCAGCTGGCATAGTGGCTTTAATGGAGCAATGCCAGCTTGCACCAGCCAGGAAACCAGTGCAGGGTCAGTTAGATCAAACTGTTCCATCAAACTGTTCCAGTGTGGCACCTAATATGGTGGGGAAATCCCTCACCCATCAGAGTCTTTTGTTTTACTCTTTGTGATTGAATCCTTTGGATTTAGTTTGGCTCCTCTGTATATTTGGAATATCTCAGTGCAAGCAGTAGTATTTAGTCTTAACTCTCTGAGAGGTACATTGAAATCAACTCTGGCCCTCAGTATTTCTATCATCCCTTATTTTGACTCAGTAATGACAAATATATACGTTACAGAAAAGTGTGACCTTGTTTTCAGTAAGTAGTCACAAAGGAGATAATAAACCAACAGCACTCCCAGTTCTAGACCAGCTGCAGTCTTGGCACTTTCATAAGGACAATTCTGAAGAAATGTGTGTTCTTTTTTCAGAGTTGCTATTAACTTGGTTATAAGAAATGAGCTTCTTAGGCTGAATACATGGTTGATTTAATTTATGTTCTTTTTTTTTTTTTTTTTCTTTCTAAGCAAAGATTCAAATGCAAATTTCCCGTGCATTCTGTGTTGGATTCACACAACTTTTACTGGCAACTAGATGTCACCATTGCCCTACAAATACTTCAGAACATGGAGTTTGTGTACTGCAGTTCCTAAAAGGGCACTGACTGTAGGCAGAGCCATTTTTTGGCTTTAAACAAGATAACCAGGGACAAAAAAACAGATATAAATTGCCAAACATCTCAGAAATCATGGTAAACACTTCTGTTCTTAGCTAGATGGATGTTTTAAAGTTAGCTTGGGTATGTCAGAACACTAGGCACAGAGATCTCACTTGCAAAGTTTTAAAATAGTGTGTCTCTTTTTAGTAAAGGAAATTACTATGTGAATATAATAATCATATATGAATATGTTATGAGTGAGAAATATAGTACTGCTTATTGTTAAGATCTAAAAGATATCACAGTCTCTTATAAAATTACATTGCTGCTTAATTTTTATTTTGTAAATGAAATTTTCTTTTATTTTCTTGATTGGAGTAAATACTTGTTTTGGTAAACTTTAACAAAAATAATTTACTAATTTTTAGTTTAGAGAAAAATAAGGTGCCATTTTGTCATATGAATTTTTTTTTCTAATAGTTCCTGGCAAAATTTTATATGTAAACAAATAAGGACAGAAAGTTGGAGTGTGTCAAGTTATATCTAATCTCTGAAGTTACTGGTATGCTTTTGGTCTAAAGCAAATTCATTTTAACTTGGTATCATTTCAGTGCTTGAAGAAACTTACTAAACACATGTGCTCATTTTTATTACCCTAGAAACTGCCAGTACTTCACTGACTTAGTCTGTATGTGTAAAATGAACTTAGGGAGCTTCTGCCTTTAAAATTACCTGAAAATCTCAGCATTATATTTATTCCCTTCTTGTCAATGTATTCATTGAATGCTATCCCAAATATTTACATACCTGAGAAAATTTTGCAGTCTTGTGAAACATTACTTGTTTTTTCAGCATCATTCAAGTGAACTCGAGCTGTGCATTCTCCTGTTTTCTGCAAAAACATATGGCAACAGTTCTCTTAACACTGCTGAGGAAAAGTACAGTGCTGTTTATTCCTCTAGCTATTCAACACAGCTGACAGTTGCAAACTGAGTTTGGGGAAGAGGTTTTTATGTAAATTTGTAGAAATGTCTAATTTGCTGGTTTGTTGATTATAAGGAAAGTAGGGGAGGAACTGAGCAGATAACTTCAAAGATTTCTTTGTATTTGTATGATGTGTATTAATTAACTTAAGAATTTACAGTCAGAATAATGAAAATTAACACATTCTCTTGAATAAAGACTGTATAAACTGTCTATTTACCCAATTTCCTCTCTGATAGTACAAGATATGCAGCAATGACCGTAACATTTCATATAGATTCAAATTATATTGTCATCCCATTGACTGTGTGAAATAACAGTGCCTTCCACTGGGAATGTGCAGTGTTCCTGCAGTCTGTGTGCCCCTGTTGTACCTCCTCTGGTTGCTCTCTAGTACCATGAGCCAGACCTGCTTTGGCACAGCTGAAAGTCCCCTGCCAAATTTTCTGCCATAGTGGCTTCCATGTCAGCATTTGGTTGTGCAAGTTTCCATTATATATCCTTAATGAAAGTTTTGTAGCCCTTATAGTCTCATATAGTGTGCAGATATCTTCTTGTGGTGGGTATATTGTGAACCTTCATATTGAAGAGCTGAAATGTTCCTTTCTGCATATATTCAGGATTGTAATGGAAAAGTCATGATTATAATGGTTAACTTTAGAATTGTAAATGTTTCTGGACTGTGCTTTAGTCATTTAAGCTCTCAAAAACAACACAGCTGAAAAAGTTAATTTTTCTACTGTAGTTTTTTCCCAGGCAATCACAGTCTTGGTCATTATGCTGATGTTTCTGTACAGAGAACTTGTAAAAAGGACAGATACTTACAGCCTCTGCAGATGGTTTGTAATGACAATGCTGCCAAATTTTGTTCTCCTCAACTGCACAAGAGGTTTCAAGTATACGATATTTCAGGTAGAATTGTGTGTCAGGACCTGCCTAAATTAAAACAATATACGTATCATCACTTGCATAGTAATAAATCAAGAGAAAAGATAAGAGCTCCAGACAGTAAATACTATTCATTTGTTACCTTGTATTTTATAATATGGTTTCATATTGGCTGCTGGTCTCCCAGATCCTGGTAGTTCAAATATTAACTTATCTAATTGTATTACATAGCCCTTACCTACAATGACAATATGTTGATATAATACAATATGCTCCATTACCTTCATTTTAACTTGTAATATCAAGGGTTTTTAAACCAGGAAGAAGTGGTTAGGTTTTTACACTCTCATTCAAATGTACTCCAAAAAAGCCAATTTGGGTGACTGTTCGGATAGTTAGCATAATTACCAGCTTGGACCCTGCTCCTGTCTGACTCCCTCGTTCTCACTCTTGGCTTCCTCCCAGATCTGTCTACTTTCCTTCTGTACAGCTCCACTGGCTGCCCAGGCACAGCAGCCAGCAGCCCTCAGGCATCCTGGCAGTGCCCAGACAGCCTTTCCTCGGTGGTACCAGGCAGCTTCAGCTGCCCTGCCTGCAGGGAAGGGGCAAGGAGGGCACGTGCTCTGGAGACAGCCTTTGGCAGTGCCTGCGGCTTTCCATAGGCATTGAAGGCTGGGCTGCAGGGGAGGCCAGCCTCAGGAATCCCATAAGATGAAATAAAAAGTATTAAGCAAAGTTTGGCCTGGTCAGTGCATGTATTTTGGATTTTGGTAAATAAGTAGCGGGCATTTTCTCCTTGTCATAAATCAAGTAGGAGCCTGTGCCTATAGGTGACAGTGACACACTGTAAGGTTTGTGGTTCATCCTTCAGAGAAAGTATGAAGTCAGAAGCTACTGATCTTTTGTAGCCACTAAAAATGCTCTGCCAGTGCGACTTTTCAATACAAACAGGCAGTTGCTGTACTTTAGCACTGGTTGTTCTCGAATAGCCAGTTATTATTCTCTTTTTTTTCTGCTGGGAGAATTAAAATGATTTCTTGCCTTAGAGGTACAAGAAAGTGAAGCCAAACTGGTGTGGGTGGAATATACTGGATTTACACTGATGTAGACATAGAATTATATTCTGCCTTCTCTCAATTTGTGTTGTGTATTGCTACAGCTACAACAAAGTATGGAGGTACCTGATATAATGGCTGCAGGTTGTAAAAAAGGATAAAAAAGGCTCTAAAAAGATAATAGACTTAATCCTCAGCAGGAAGAAGTTGACATTTATGGAGCTGCATCAGATTATATTATCTGGGACTTAAAAAGAGCCAAATTCTCTTTTCTGATACAGTGTTCTAAATCTGCAACAAATCAGCTCAGTGAGTAAACAAAATACATAAGAAAAGACATTGTTTCTGTATGTTATTTGCTATTGGTTTATTTCATTATTATTTTGAACAGCTATGCCTTTAACTGGGGCAGGTTTAGTCTTTCACTAGTCAGCTTTTATGTTTTATTACCCTATCAATAATGAATGTACATGAATATGTAATAACCAGCTATTTAATTAATGCATTCAACATTGTGAACTAGCGAGGAGTAAAATCTATACTGTTTTTAGAAAAAGAGTCTCAAATATGAGGAAATTTCAATTGCAGATTACTTTTCTCTGTTTGTTACTTAACATTATAATCAGATCAATAATTCAAAGTAATAGTTGATTTGCACTTCAGATCTTTTAAGAAAAGGAAAGATGAATATCTAGAGAAGAAAAGATGAATAATAATTGCAATAAATATGTATTCTTAGAAACAGAACATTGTTCAAGATAAAATACTGAAACTCTATCCTTTGGGAACATTAGCAAAAGGAAGGTGGTATTACAGCTCTGATATAGAGATGTTTGCATTTGGCTATTGTTAAGGATGTGTGTAGTTCAGTGAAAACAGTGACACTATTCATTTATTTAATATTAATTGTATAAAGGGCTTCCTGATTTCAGTCTTTGTCTCCACATGCTAAAATCTCCCCAGTGTGGAAACAGGAACACCAGAGGGCAGGTGCCAGGAGATGTGAGTAGGTTGCTCTAAGGCATTTAGCAAAGCATGTCCCCTTTCTGGGGTCAGTTTCTGTCTGGTTAAGAGGATCTTGTGATTTTGGACTGCAAAATATTCTCTCTGACACTGGATTTCTTGTGGTTTACATCTGAAAATCCAATCCAGTAGAAAAAATGCTAATGTTATTTTCAAGCAAAGTAATGCTTGTCATTATTATGGTAATACCATCTTTGTATGCCTCTCAGAGGTAAATACTCTTTTGTTAGATTAAGGCTATATAGGAGGACTCCAGGCAAAGGATCATGTTGCATTCTTTTTTTCTTGTGTAATTTTAGCTGTCACTCTGTTTGACTAAAATACCACATAGTGCTGTTAGTTAGGTCTGTGACTTAGGACTGGTGTCAATCAAATAATATTCACAAACAATTTGGAATATTGCCAAACTTTATCAGGTAATTCTTTATTATGTGTGACACCAGCTCTTCCCAAGTCAAGATAAAGTTTTTAGTATCTAGGTTTTTGCCACTGGTCTGAAAATCTTACTGATGATGAAAGTAGGTAGAATTCCCAACAAAGAAAGGAGAAAACAGAGTGGAGTAGTAAGACAAATTGTATTAGTGATGGAAATTTTCTATTCTTTAGTCTTTGTATTAGTAAGCAATTCACCAGCACATACACTTCTGTTGATAAGAATATAATATACGTTTCTGCTTGTCATGGAAACAAATATCTTACTGTGCAAGTCACTGATTTTTTAAAATGTTTTTGGAAGACACTGTGCTGTCGTGCTTGCCCCCTTAAGAATGAGATGGAGATAAGCTGATTCAGACTGCATAAACATTTCCAATTTTTTTCCTTTTTACAAAGTCTACTTACAGTTCTCTGGGCTTCCATCACCACGTATAGAGCAAATTGATTACCAGTTCCTCTGTCTTCATTGTATTTCTTCAGTGCTGTGTCGACAGCCTTAAAGACATCAGGGTCATCACAGTCCGAAAGCTCAAGGGGAAGAGGGATGGCTCTGCTACAGAAAAAACTACAGCAGAGCACTAGCACAATGAAAGGTTTCATAATTGGATAAGAAAGGCCCCCTGAATTAGAAGGCTCTTTGAAAACTAAATGGAAAAGGAATGCCTGACAGGGTTTTAGTCACCTCTTCTGTTTTTCAGGAGCAATTGCTATATAAATAGAGTGAGTGGATTGCTGGGGTTGGTTGGTTCTTATCATACCGTGTTTATACTGCAAATAAACTTCTGAGTTTATCTAAATAAACTTTGTGTGGTCACCAGAATGACACTAAGGTTATCCACCTGCCATCAAGATAACAGGATAAATGGCTGCAGCTGGGGACAGGCTTAGACCAGGCAGGGATGGCCTCTGAGCAACAGAGAAAGAGGAATGTTTGCAGCTTTCTGACTTCTTAATACCTAAACTGCTACTGAGAATGAATTTTACAAGGCTTAAATAAAACACCCAAGAAGGTCACAGTGGCAATGAAGTTCTGGACAACAACCTTGTAAATTTTATAGATCTGTTTAATGTTCAGAATGCAATGATTCTGAGAACTATAGCTGTCAGTACATATTTGGAGAAAGTCTTTGGACAGATTCATGTGGTTGAATGTCACGTAACTCTTCAAAAATGCTTGATAAACACTGTCCTTCACAGTACTACTGGAAATGTCCATCTCTGCTGCCATGTGGAGACTGCCTTTGGACCATGGATTAGTCAGTCTCCATAGTGGTTTGTTGTTGTTACAGATATGTGATGCCCAAGAACAAAGGATTAAACAATGTGGCCTGTGTCTGGCAGAGCTGAGATTAGAGTTGGCTGAGAACATCTGGTGCTTGTCTCCAGTGTTCGGCACCAAATAGCCTTTCTTTGGATCTGTGAATACCTTGGCTTTGCCTCAGTTAATCTGTTCCATTTGTGTCTTNTGGGAGGGACCTTAAGCTGGAACATGGGAAGATTGTAAGGAGTCCCCCTGCTGAAGAAGAAGGGGTGGCAGAAACAATATGCAGTGAGCTGACTGCAACTCCCATTCCCATCACTCTACTTGAGCAGAGGAAGTAGAGAAAATCAGGAGTAAAGTTAAGCCTGAGAAAAAGGTAGGGGTAGGGAAAAGATGTTTTAAAGATTTGACTTTATTTTTCATTATCTTACTGTGGTTTGATTGGTAATAAATTAAACCAGTTTCCCCAAGTCCAGACTGTTTTGCCCATAACTGTGTTTGGTGAGTGATCTCTCTCTGTCCTTCCCTTGACCCATGAACCTTCTATTATATTTTCTGTCCTGGTCTGTCTGTGGAAAGCAGTGATAGAGCAGCTTTGGTGGGCACCTGGAACCCCGCCAGGGTCAACCCTGAAACACTTGCTGCAAGTTTTGATTAAAGAAAATGAAATTTAGAGATTGTGGATAAACTGTACCAGAAATAAGGTTGTTTATACATGTTAACAGACTTTTAAAAATTACTCAACCTTCACTCTATTACATTGGGTCCCTATTTTGTTTCTTTTTCTTCAGTGTAGCCTTCACACTGTATTTCACTTTATTAATTTTAAAAGCTATTTTGAGGACCAAATTATTAATTTTTTTGAGGTTAATCTCAAGTTCTTGCTTATGAGATAGCTGTTCTGAACCAGCTTACTGGGATCCCAGGGCTGTCTGAATGGACTTGACCTCAATGGGGTCTGGAGTATAAAGAGGCACCACTGTTCCTGCTTCCTGCTCCTCCCAACTCAGTTTCCATTGAGGAAGGTTCAGCAATAAAGAAAATATTTACATGAAAGTGTTATTACATGCATCTGCTTTTCTCTTCCCCTGAGAGCAATTATGAACTATTTCAAAAAGGGCTGTCCTTGACTGCATTATTTCTGGGTATTGCCTGTAGCAGTGGAAGCACCTGTCAGGCCACCCCATGGTGTGAGACTGCGGGTCATTAATTGTTCTCAGACCTTTCTGAGGTAAAGGTGGTAACCCAAACACCATTAGTCAATTTAAGCCAGAATTTGCCCTCATGGATGTTTAACATCTAAATAGCTTAATAGTTTAATATAATTTATTAGTTTAATATCTACTAGCTAAATATCCATAGTGACAAAAAAAAAGACAAAACTTAGGCAGCCATGTGTCATGGTTTTACCACA
>VYZS01004915.1:18773-38964 GCA_013400695.1 Neodrepanis coruscans | reverse complement strand
GTCTTAGGCTGAGTCAGGGGAAGTTTAGGCTGGATATCAGTAAAAACTTTCTCACAGAGAGAGTGATTTCCCATTGGAATAGTCTGCCCAGGGACGTGGTGGAGTCATGTCCCTAGATGTGTTTGACGAAAGGTTGGATGGTGTACTTAGTGACATGGTTTAGATGATGGGATGGTGTTGATAAGTTAGGTAGTAGGTTGGACTTGATGATCTCTATGGTCTTTTCCAACCTTGTTAATTCTGTGTGTAATTATGTGTGGTAACCACAGTGAAAAGGGGATTTGAATTTGCTCTCATCTTCTGGCTTTCTTAAGCAGTCACTTGCCTCCTCAGAGCAGTAGGGTAAAGTGATGTCTCTCATCTCTGATGTTGCCATGATTTGTTCAATGTTTTAGAGTTTTCCCCCTTTTTTTTCCTTTTTATTTGATTGTTTGCTTTAAAAGAGTGGTACCTTCTGAATTTGCATACTCTAAACACTGCAGGTCAGAGCTCCAATTAAGAAAGAGTATGGACTGGATTGCAGCTAATAAGTAAATCCCTGAATGACACAAGTTAGTAAAACATCTTTAAAACCTTGAATGTCTGTATAACATCTCAAACATTCGGGGTTAAGACCTTCAGTTTTACTCTTTGCATTGTAACTCTTAAATGGTGTAAGAGTCCTTTTTTCTTTCTTTTTTTCTCTTTTTCTTTTCTTTTCCTTTCTTTTTCTTTTTCTTTTTCTTTTCTTTTTCTTTTCTTTTTCTTTTCTTTTTCTTTTCTTTTTCTTTTCTTTTTCTTTTCTTTTTCTTTTCTTTTTTTTTCTTTTTTCTTTTTCTTGCTCTTGTATTAGATTTTTTTTTAAGGCTTGTTTTTCATCTCTATTAGTGCTCAGACATTTTGGTGTGCAAACTGGTTAGCCAGTTAAAAAATCAGTACATAAAATTTCAGAGTAGCTCTGAAGTTTGCAAAGAAGTTTAAGGCTTATAAAAGTGAAAGAGCAACAACACTGGCCTGACCCATACCCTGTAGGAGTAGGTGCTAGCATAAACCTCTCTATGTATATCTGCTGGTTCATCTCTGTCCTTTTAACAAGCTGCAGTATATATTAACTCATTATAGGGCAGTGTTAGCAAGCTATGGTGAGAATCTTTTCTTTCCTGGTTGAAATCAGTTTCTTCAGCAACTACTGAACTGAATTTTTATTGTGGTTTATATTACTGTACACAGTTAGAGTTCTTGAACCAAAACATGGCAGATTTTCTGTTAGAAAGTGCTTTATGTGTTAGCAAATGTGTAACTCACCAATCCCTTGCCAGATTTGGGGTGGATGTTGCATTTCTATGCAGTGTGTTCCCCACCTCCCTAGCCTCTGTTGTGCCCTACAGACGCAGCCTGATTTGTGACAGAAGGTCCATCTCAAAATCTGATCAAAAGGATCATTTCTGCACGAACATATCAGAGACATGGGGAATATACCCATATAAGAAGTGCTCTGTCACGCCTTTGCTTTGCAGCGTGCTGCAGAAGTTTACAGGTAGATGATATTCAGTTGCCACCTCTTCCCATGCAGAGGGTATTGGGTGTCAGGGACAGGCCAGGAGGTCAGTCATGACATTTTATTGATATCTATATTCTACCTCTTGCTGGGACTGACCAACAAGGAATATTTATTGTGAATACTACTGTGCTGCTCTGGTCCAGAAATCCTGTGCTTTGCTTTGGAAGTTCCTCTATAGTTGTGTTTCCTCTCCAAGGGGAGAGGGTGTCTCCCAAGGGGACTCCCTTAAGAATATGAGATGATCATATGTTTATATTTCCCAGTTATTTTCTGAAATGGTCTCCACTGAAATGTTCCTTCTGGCTTCATTAGTGAATTTTTATTTTGCTTCTCAATGTGTTCAAATTCCTTTCTCCTCCACATCCTTTGTATTTTCTCTTATTTCTTTTGTGGTTTGAACAGAAGTGACTGTAATTATTTTACAGCAATAATTAAAAAGCTTCATCTTTCCATTTAACTGCTTAGGTGCATGTAGAAATGGTCTCAAGTGGGGAAATCCATAGTTCTAGACAAAACAAGTGTAACAAAGAATGTTTGTTTAGGGCACCTTCGGGTTCAGGAAGAAAAAGGGTCCAGATCACTAACAAGAGTGAGGTAACTAAATGATTTTAACAATCTTGTCTAGGCAGTATGGTATGTGGAGTTGCAATGTGCAGAACCACAGTATATAATGGGAGACAAAGTGGCAGAATCTTGTCTAAAGTTGTATTCCGAGATATTGCTGAGTTTGTAAACCATTCATGCACTTAAAACCCCCCAAACAAACATGCAAAGGGATGGGGTAGTTCTTAGCTGAACTGTGAATAGCCTCCTCCAGCATTACCTTGATTTTCTCATACTGATAACATCTATAAGAACAGGGTGTTGGAAATGAGAGCAGATAATTTTCCAAAAAGGAAAAAGAACATTCATCAATTTGCAAGTGCTATAACTTCTTCTAGTAGTTTCCCTTCAAATTAAAAACACTTGGCATGCATAACACAAAGTGAATTTGTAGCAAGGTTATGATGAACACTGACCTGGTTCAGTTTAGCTCTATATTTAGGGTTTGGGAAAAAAGGCCAACAAAACAAGACACTAAAACCAATTGAAAGATATATGGCTGCTTTGCTTCTCAGCTTTAACAAAAATGGTTAAGGGAAATGAGAATGCAACATGGTGGTGTGACCAGGGCTCGCACTGCAGCTCTGTGTTGGTGCAGAGGTTCCCAAGCCATAGAATGAGTTCCTCCTGGAACGCAGACCACTGCAAAATCTATGTGATCCAGCACAGGTTCAGCACCTATGGCTGCCTCCTTTTCCCCAAAAAAATGGGTCTGTAGGCACCTGTCATGTTTTTACATGGCTCAAAAAAAGCTACTAGGCTAGCAGCCATCTTATCCTCTGGGAGAAACAAGGGAGAAGGGAGGGGGAGTTTTTACAGTGAAATTTAAGCATAAGATTTGATTGCTCATTAATAACAACCAAAGAGTTTTACCCCAGCTGTAGCCCTGTGGCTGTGAGTCAATTGTGTAGACAGCACTACCTGTAGACAGACTACTACTACTACTGTAGACAGATCACTATATGTGATCTCTGTACAAGTCCCCAGAAAGCAGTATGGTCTGCTGAGGAGACCCACACGTAGCAACAGGCCAGAGTTTGGGAGGGCAAAATGTTTCTTTCATCAGAAAATACTGGTATGTTAAACCTAACACTCCCAGTGTTAGTGACAGGCAGAGGAGAAACTAGCAGAGAGAATAACTCACCAGTGTTTGGAAACCTCACACAGCCTCCTTAAGTATTTTCCAGCTCTTCTCTGCAAAAATAGTGGGTTGCATAAGTGGGTCAAATTATATTATTCAAGTCCAATTTTAATGAGCTGTACCCTTGCAGTCAATAACTCCATGGCCATCCTGTAATCAGGCATGGTTATTTTCAAAGCCAACAGCTCCAGTGGGGCAGAGGCAGGCATCAATTCAGCCACTGTACCTTTTCCAGCCCTTGCCAAGCATCCCAAGGTGGACCAGGGATGTGCTTATTAAAAGAAAATACAGCAACCTCCAAAACCAGGATGCTACAAAAAATACATTTAAGAATCCACATAATCATAAGTGAGTAATTTAAAAGACAAATTCAGAGTTCTTGGGTGGAGAGAGCCAAATGTTCCTTTTTCTGTCATCAAATGTTATTTATTCTAATGTGCAAACAATGAACAGAAGCTTTTTTCCCCCTCACAAACTGTGTAAATTACTGTTTAAAAGAGTTTCCAGTGCTGCTGATCAACTCCATGTGTAGAGTTCAAATAAAGCCCACCACACTGTGGCATTTATTCCTCTTAATACCTGAAGCCCTTCTTCATTGAAATCCACAAACTAGACTTCTTCTCGCTATTTGTCAAAGAGAGGCTTTTGTCATCTCATTACACACTATCAATCTGATCCTTTAAAGATTGCATGCACTAGTCAATTCACCACCCTGAAAGTGTATTCATAAGAGCTTAGAAATAGCAGTAAATACAATGTTTCATCCAAGTTGTTAATTATATCCAGGTCAGGCTGGGAAATTCTTCATGATAATCATCAGTATTAAGTGTTTGAAAAATAGCTGCTTGGGATACTCTCCCGCAATTATCACCAATATGTGAATCACCAGTATGTGAATGAGAATCATGTATTCCAACAGTCACCCTATTACTTGACAAACCAAGACATTAAAAATCAGATCACTGAGATGCACTTTTGCTTGTTTGGCTCATACTTAACATATTATGTTGAACAGCCTGGAAATAATAATAATAATGAAGAATATGATCTGTTGTGTTACCTCTTTGAAGGTCACTTGAAGGCAGTTATTTCATGCAACATTGCCAATAGAATGTGTTTATATTCTGTTGCAGACTCAACAATATCAAGGCTATCATATTTTGGACAGTGTTTGAATGGCAACAAGAGGTTTTTATTTTAAAGCAGAAGAACCTTAAAAACATGACAAAAACTTAATGACAACTGATTTTCTTCTTAAACGTTCCTCACTTCTTAAACTTTTTTTTTATTTCCTTTAAAGCAATAAAAAACTCTCTCACTTTCCCAGAAGATCTCTTTCCACTCTTTTAGAATACTCTGGGGTAGCCTAGATATTTCTACTATATAGTACTTCTCTGAAATATGAATTATTTTATTACATATTCAGACTTACATCAGATTATGTGCATTAACTTGTGAATAAACTAATTCGTGTCTGAGGATAGAGTTGTCAGGAAGATCATGAAATAATGTGAAATTAAGGATGATGATTCTGATATTTCTTACATACTGTAGATCAGGACAATTTATTTGGCTGCAGTTCAGAGAATTCAGAAACTGATCTAATAATTGTCCTGATTACGATATGACAGCACATCATTTAGTCATCTACCAGATCCTACTTCTTGGGTCCAAGCTTGCTGTAACTTTTCTGTAATTCTGCTCAACTTCAGCAGTATTCAAAACTGTCACTACAGCAGCTTTCTTGGCCTGGCTGCAGACACACTGCTTTAGAGGCAAAAGGCAAGGAATGGGAAGGCATAAAATGGGTCCAGCAGGAACAGGCAGTGGCTGTGGTGGGAGTTTAGGAAAGGTTGAGGTTGGCCAGGATAGCTGAGACAGCTGCACAACTGCTCTAGAGGCAAATATGATGAGCATTCCCAGCAAGGAAAGCCACATGCTAAAAAAGAAAATAATCCCTTGTGGTAGGGTGAGGGCCTCCTGTAGAAAAACCAGAAGGGGGCTATAGACTCCTGCCAAGGTTACAAAACTTTGACACTACTGCCAGTGGTTTAGGCTGTTGCCCAGCAAGTCTAGGTTGCAGTGGAAAGGGGCGAATTAATTTTTCTATTATAAGCACCTGAAGAGCAAAGAGAAGCAGGTACCTCTGAAGGCTTGCAATGGAGATTGATTCTGCCTTAATGCTGAACCAGAGAGTGAGCTGATCTGACTGGATGGGTGTCCACCTTTTCCGTAGAAACTAGAGGAATCTGATACCAGATCTTGTGTGCATCCATATTCTGGAGACTACTTATGATGCCTCCACCAACCTTCACATGTGGGCTCGTGATCAGCACACTCAATGGGGCCTGAAAGACTTTTCCTATCAGAAGATAGCCTCAATCGTGAATTACAGATTTTCTTGAAAGATGGCCTGCATCTCAGGCTAACTTTTCTTCTCAACTGTAATAAACTAAATGCTGCTTTGAGAGGTCACAAAAAGAGAAATTTAATCCCAGTCTGATGGATTTTTTATATTCCTTTGGTGCATACCACCTGTCAGGCATGAAAGGATGGACCTAGCTATTATTTCAGAGGAAGGGTGATATAGTTTCAGTGCTGGAAACTGTTTGGTGTTTGCTGCTAGAGCAATAATGAAGAAATAACCAGTCGTGGATGAAATATACTAACAGAGACAGAGGGGACAGGAAGTATTAATCCTTTGGGCACATCCTAATGCATGTAATTATCTTAAGCTTTACTAGATCCCTCTTAGCATTTGGAGTGGGTGTAGTGCTAAGCAAAGCCTTGTCCTTTATCTTCTAGAGTTTTGTTTTTCCCGCTTTTGCCATCCAGGAAGCTCCACTGCATCAAGATTATTGGCTAAAGAAGAGTTCCCCTCTACCTTTGTCTCCCCACGAAATTTAAAGCTATTTGTTAATTATGTTCTGACCTGAACAGAGACAAGTACTCAGATGACTTAGCCTAAAGCTCTGACTGTGAGCAGATTAGTTGTTTCGTTTTACCAAAGTCTCTATGAGACTAAGGACAGGTGCCAGCTCCCTATGTGAGGGCAGATCTCGTGCCTCTACTCACCTGTGTGTTGGGGATCTAGGAGCTGTGCCAAACAGTTAGAACAAGTTAAAAGGCTTTACAAACCATCTTATTGCTTGGTTTTTGCTTCCAGCCAACACACTTCCATGGCATGGCAAAGCTCATTACCTCAGTCCAAAACAAAGAGAGATCAGACAGCTAGGGGTGGTGGAAGTTTTCATCTCTGGAGACAGCACAACGGAGAGAAGTGAGAAGCTATGGGGTGGGAAGTGTTTGCACCCAATCTCTTTCCTGATGCACAAATCCAGAGAGCTGATGTACTCTGAAAACATTTTGCTTTTGCAGCTCCAGGTTTCTAGCCTGACGGGAAGACAGGACTGCTGGAGGAGGGGGAAGTGGCAGCACACTTAGGCTTTCTAACACTGGCCAGAGAGGCTCTTCCAACAGGCTGAGACTCAACAGATGCACAGTTAGCTCCATTTCTCATCCTAGAGGTGCTGCAAACTCCGTTGTGACCTCCAGAGGTATCCAAGGGAAAAGAATGGCCTTTGAATTTGCAGCAGGCTTTCTCTCTCTTTGTATGAAGCCAAAAAATATACTCAATTGTCCATTCTGGCCAAAGGCACAACTCTAAAAGAGGGTGATTTGGCTCTTTCTGCTTGAATTACAACCCTCCATAGTATAGAAGAAGAAGGCACAAACCAGGTCTCTGATTCTGAAACAGGCTTGTTTGTGTAAAACGGACTTGATGGCTATTCTAGCTGTATTTGTCATGTTTTGTATTTACTAACAAAATGGTTGGTATAGGTGACAGGAAGAGGAACCCTGTGGGCTAGAAGTAGTGAGAGCATGAAGTTTCTCTTAAAAATGATGGAAAGAAAACGTAAAATTATTTTTCAATATCTGTTGAATATTCTTGTCCAGGAAAGGACAAAGCACTCAGAGAAGGGAAATCCCTGTTCGATAAATTGGAAATTAAACCATACTAGAGAGGTAAAGTGTTTTTATGTCATGGATCTTGTATACTAAAAGTAGGTAGAGGAGATGGCTGGTGTCTCTGAAGTGTGGCAAGCATCTTGGGTCAGGGAGGAGCTGGGAAAGGTGTTGATGAGATGGAGGACAACTCTGGGATACCTGCATTTTCTGTTAGTGCTCCTGTAATTGCTTGCAGTGTGAGGAGAAAAAGATGCATACTCTGCCCTTTCTATGTGAGAGCAATACTGCAGATTCCTGGATTTTACAGCCTTGAGATTTGGAAATCCTTCTACATCTTAGCCAGGAGAAAGGGGAATCTCATTTGTCCCTGCCTGGTTCAGTCATTGCCCAAGAGCTTAACGTGCTGTAACCGAACTCACAACAAATGAAAATGGTGTGTTTATTCTGTGCATGCAGGGAGAAGGTTACAGACTCATTCCAAAGACCCGCTCCCTGAACCACGTGATCCCCTGGGTCTATATACCCTCCCTCAGTGGCAGGTTTTGCTCATTGTTGATTGGACCCCCCGTTCAAGGCCCTCCCCATTCCTCACCTCATCCTGGGACCCAGAAACGCCCTCCCAACAGGGGCTGAGCTGTTGCTGGCATTGCCCCACTGCAGGGAAACACGCTCCCCTCAAGGAGACCTTGAGATGTTGTTCCAGTAGACTGTTGTGGTGTCCAGTTCTTGCTCTCTCTGCCTCCTTGTATGATGTTTGTGTCCGGTGCTTACAGGAACTCTTCTCATGTGTCGTGGGGAGAAAGTGAAAGTAAAACCGGTCTTTTTTCCTACCATGCGAGGGGGCCAAGGACGTGCCTGGAGCCGGCGGTGGGGGGCTGCGGGCGGCACTGGCGCCCGCGCCCCCGTGGTTTCGGTGGCCCCTTTCCCCTGCAGTGTCCATGCGGGGCAGCGGTGGAGGGAGCTGCAGCAGCAGCACGGCGCAGTGCAGCTCAGCTTGATACAGCACGCGGCAACCCCGCGGCAGGGGCCCCCTCCCCCCTGGCGGCCATGGCGCCAGCGGTGGCCATGGCGGCCGCGGCGGCACATCACAGCATGGCACAACTCAGCCCAGTGCTGCCCGGCACTGCTCAGCTTGGCACGGCCGGTGGAGGCCCCCCTTCCCCTGGCAGCGCCGGAGGGGCACCGATGGCCGCGTGGTGCTGGGCGCCGCCATTTAGCCAGCATGCCCCGGCACTCCCAGTGTTTCCATCGCTTCCGGCTTGTCCTGGCACTTCTGTGGGCCCACAAAGCCTTGCTGGGGCGGGCCCCGGGGTGCCGACTGTCCAATTAGAGGAGGGCCTGCCCCCTGGGGCCCACATGCGCAGATTGGGACCCCCTATAAAAAGGGGAGAGTGAGCGCCATCTTCCTTTTTTCGGCTCTGGAGATCCTTGGGGTCACATCACTCCTCGCCGTCGCGCCGAGACCTGCGTCCACGTGGAGGACGGGTCAGTGATTCTGCCGTGGCAGCCTGGTGTGGTATTTCCTGGGAGGGGGGAGCTGGTTTTTTTTTTTTCTTTGTGATCACGTCTTTTCGTGATTATTCCTTTTTTTCGGAGGGGTGGATTTTCTCTCTCTTGGAATCGCATTCTTTCTCGTGAATTCCTGCGGGGCGGACTTCTTCCTCGGGGGTCATTTTTTCTTTCCCTTGGGGTTTTTTTTTTTCTTTTCCCTGGGGGCGGGTGGTCTGGTGATTGTCTGCAGCTATTGTCTGGGTTCAAAGACCACATCTCTTCCATCAGCACTGAAATACCTTCCCAGGGGCCTAGAGGGAGTGGGAGGGGGCTCGTGGTTTCTAACTGTCGAGTGTTTTTCTTCAGAAAAGCCGAGCGGCGGCTTGCGCTGCTGGGGGGGTCCTCAGACCGGTCACGGGCCTTCTCTAATTATCCCGGCGTCTCTTCGGGAGCCCCAGAAAGAGATCAGCACTACTCCGGAGTGTTCTCACCCCAACACGGGCACTGGGAAAGCTTAATTTGTCTGTTTTTTGCACTTTATTGTCGGTTTTTCTGTGTGTGTGAAATAAACTGTGATATTTGTGTGTTTTTCTTTCTTTTGGGGTCTGTCTGTGGCTTCTCTCAGACATCTCTTGTCAGAATCATTAATTTTGTGGTAAAACCACGACATTATGTTAGCCCTGTGTCTGATGGCAGGGCCTCAGCTCCACTCCCCAACCCCCCACGAACACCTCCCAGACCCAAATAATTCTCCCATCCCTAACTCAAGTGGGGGCTCAGGAAGCTGCTGTTTCTAGAAGCTCTTGATGAAGTTTGGATGTGCCCTTTCATTCCCAGGCTGTCATCCATGATTGAACCCAAACTTGCAGGTTGCAGGGCAGATATTCCCTCCTGTCAACACTGCAGAAATGTTGTTTCATGGCACCTGTGCCAACCTGGGCATTCTCTTCACTACAGCATTCTCTTGGGAAAGCACTCAGTCAATGTTTTGTTTCATAGCACTTGCCTTGCAGCGTTTCATCACTTCCAGCCATAATAGTCCTGTACCTTAGAACCATCTGGGTGTTGGAGGAACCTCCCTTGAAGAGCTCACCTGGAACTGCTGGTGTGAGGAAGTGGGCTATGGCACAGAATAACAAGGATTGCTCCCTGCACCTCCACCTTCTCATGCAAAGTTGCAGTGAATGTGACTCTCTTATGTTTTTGCAAGTTTCTCCAGACGCTCCAGTCTGGACAGGCTTTCCAGACAGCTGTTACAGGTAGCACTTCTAAAATACCTTTGAAAGAAAGGATAGATGTGCACTCCAGAGGCAACACTACCTCGTGTCCACAGGAACTTTTTACAGAGCTGGAGGCAGTCTAGGCATTACTCTATTGGGACCCATCTCCTTTCCTGGGGCACCCTGAAATGGAGCTCATGGGCCCCAAGTCCTTTACTTGAGCCATCTATCTGTAATTCCATCATAATGATGAAACAGGCTTAGGAAGAGGAGAAAACTTCAAACTATGAAAAAATATTTCCCCACAGGCTTAATTTCAGCTTGATCTCCTTTGTTACAGAATTTTTGCTTGGTTACTTGTCTTATTTGGAGAATTATCTTCTATAGAGCTCTTAAATGAACTCATTATCTCTGAGATTTGCGGGATAATCTACTCCACTTAATAGTTTTTAAGATTTACAAACAGAATACCATACTGAATTTCATTTGGCAGAAGATTTCATGCATATAGGATGAGTTTGCCTTTCTTTAAACTATTTCTGAAGACAGTAGTTGAGGAACAGTAGGAAAAAAAGATTAAGGTCTAATCTGCATGTGGAAATGACCAACAGATTGCAAGATTCCATGATAGTTCCCCAGATACACATTGTCATCTGAAATAAAAGGGAATTTATGCTGGAAGAATTACTCCACTCTGATTCTAAAATTTAGTAGAAGAGATCAAATATTCAGGGCTAGATCCTCTTTTTTTATTCTTACATTCCTTATGTCCTCTAAGGATTTACATAAGGGGAATTTCTTCATTTTACATTTATAAAGAATTATCTTGTATAAACAGTAGTTAATTGGTCAGGGCTTTGCAAGCCAAAGAAAGGTTAAGCTCTCTTTCATAAAAACTTCAGCAAGATACACAGGGAATGAATGTGCATCCCCTGGTTCACACTTACTTTTAGTAAGTGTGCTTACTAAATGTAGTCACATGGTTGCCTGCAAGATCCTCCCTAAATGTTTAGAAATATTTTTGTCAGGGAAATGGAAGGCCAGAAAATTTTTCAGTGTCTCCTACAGGAAACACTGAGGTGGGTTTTGTGCAGCTACAGGCTTTCTGCTCCAGAATAAATTGACTCAATGTACGCAAAGCATTCTTATCTGATGAAGAATTGGAAACAGGATTGTATTTTACAATGTTGGAAAGATCAATGGATTTTGTCTTTGTTCTTCACTGAATATTTGAAGGGCTTTCATCTCTAGTTGCACTGGTTTCTCAAATTAGAAGACCCTCTTGACTTATTTTAACATCTCTCTTCAAGCAGGAGGATGCAGGTGTCAGTTTCTGGTGTGTTCATGTGGAAGAGCAGGCTTTCTGTGAAGTAGCCTGGTTTTATCGTGACACCAGGAGTGGGACAATCTCAGCAGACAGAGGATACAAACAAATGTCTGTATTTGGTCCACTGAACCTTATTTCTACAACACAGGGGCTATTGGCATAATAATGGTGTTTTGCTCTTTTGCTGCCTCACTCTCCTTTTCCTTCTGTCCCTGGAAGTAATATCTGTTGTAAAATATAGCTGTAATAAAAGACAGGGTAGTCTGTAGATGGAGATGCTATCTCTTAATGGACAAAGGGTATAGTTTGAAAAAGTTGACAAGCTTTCAGGTAGGCAAACTGTTTTGCGGGGTTGAAATAGAAGCAGCAAATTTCAAAGCTAAATAGGGATTATGAAAAAATGCCCTGAGTGCAGTCATATATTTATCAGAGAATTGGAGAGGAGATTTTTGGGACCTGTGAAGTAGATGTAATTTCAGTAGGAAAAAGAGAGACAGTGTGTCTCTTCATTTATGCCTATGGGACAAGGAATCTTTAGTGAGGAGAGGAAGATTATGGAATGTTGTAAAAGCAGTATTTCCACTAAATCCATGGTATTCAATATCCAGTGCAGTTATGAATCTCTGTTCCCAGGCTTAGTAGTAAGTGGGATTTGAGGTCGATACGAGTGTGCTGTGAATGAAGAACAGAGATCTAGAAACAATAGTGAGCACCAGCAGAAGCCTGTTCAGAATAGGAGAGCAATATTAAATGACTTTTAAATCAGTTTTGTCTGGAAGCTCTTTATGGTAGGGACATTTGCTGAAATACATTCCCTCTGTTAAAAAGGGCTTTGTGGAAAACAACTTTTTGCATTTCAAAGGGCAGTTGGTGATTCAAAAATTTTTCTTTTTAAGAATGGAACATGAAAAGATGTCAGGGAGAATAAACTACTTAAAAGACAATGTTGAAAAGAAAAAATAATTGTTTTGATCAGATAATTTTTTTGTGAAAAAATGAAAATACTATGGTTTTCTAGATTTTTGAACATCTGAAAAGTTCTTAATTCAAAATGGAAAGTCTGCTTTGAAATGGAAAATCAAATTTCTTCTTAAACAGGCTGAATAGGAATGCTTTTGACTGATGGCTTCTGACCAATTTTTAGAAAATAACTTCCATGGAAAACATTTTTTGAACAAAAATTTTGCCTGCATGCATTTTTCAGCTGAGAGACATTTCACTGTAGAACCAGATTAACTCATGAAATGTAAATCTCAGCATCCTGATTTGCAGTGTCTGGTAGGAGAAAAAGCACGGGATCCTGGGCACACTCCTGTTGACTGTCACTGTCAGCTGCCTCTGGTCTGAGAGCACTGTGAAGTCACAAATACATACAGAAATGCCTGAAGCCCACCCCAGCCACCCATTTGCCACTGGCTCTGCCGGTGTGCAAGGCAGCATGAGTTGCCAGTGCTCAGAAGTGTAGACAAGTGTGACCAAAATTCTATGGACAAATTAAATAATCTCTACAGTTGGTGCATAAAAAAGCCACATGCAGAGCATGTATGCTGGTTATATTCCAGCCATGGTCCTGTGCTGCTCCCAGTGCTCTCTGTGGCTCAGAAGAACATGCAGCCCTGAAACAAATAACACTTGTGCCCACAGCAGGCAGAGGCAAAACTGCAGCAGAGGCTCCAGATGAGTGACTTAGGGTGACAGCGATAACTACTCAGAGACCTGTCATGGTGACACACAGCACTCAGTTTGCTGCTGTCATTTTTTGTAAGGGGCCTTTTTATATTTAGCCTTTTAAAATGTATCTGTTAATTAACGGTCAACAAAAACAAGTGACAACTACCACTTGGCTAAGCAATTCAGTAGCTAAGTGGTTTTCAAGCTTCTCTGCATGTATTTTTGCTGATTGGAATAAGCAAATTATCTGTTCTGGCTTAGTCACTCAATCAGTATATCCTTCCAATCATTTCTTAATTTCTGGGAATTTATTAATTATTTTTAAGGATTACAGGAATGTGTTTTCCTGCTGCTTGTGCTCTGGAATTTTAGATATACAATAGTTGCTCTTAATGAAGTATAATCAGTCACTCATGCAGTATCTGTCCTAGTCCATCTTTAGGGAGATGGCACTTAACTGTAAAATACATAGATATATGTTTGATGGAAAAAATATTTCTCTGAAGTAACAGTATTTGAAAACACAATATTTCCAGTTCCTTTCCTTTTTCACCCATTTCCCAGCATTCCAGGCACCATTCAAGGCCAAAATTATCAGCCGCTCGATTTCTGTCTTGAACTTTCTATTTTGTATTTCAGTTTGATATACGAGAGAAAAGGGAGTGGAACATCAGTAAACCAATTTTCACTACTTTGTAGAAGAAGAGATCATGAGGGACATGATTAAGCACTGCTTCTGTTCCCTGAACCAGGGACAGCTGGAATTTGAGAGGATACACCTGAGAAAGTGCCTTCATACTTCTCTGCTTTCACTGAGGACCTGTAGATTGCACTAGCAGAGAGGGGGTACTGAGGTACAGGGAGCTTTGGTCAGGGCATATATGGGTACTCCAGTGGTTCAATCTTGATTTACAACTTACAAATACCAGATGATATACTGAATAACAAAAATCACTTAGTCCTCTGCTATCGTTTGAACACACTTCTCAGCATCATCATGACAGTAAAACCTTCAGGAGTATTACAGCTGGCTGGTCCCCTTTTCCCTTGATAAATCAAGACAAAGAAGTGCCAAAATTAAAAGCTAAGCTACACTTTGAAACTTTGGAAAATTCCCCTGGAGCAGACCCAGCTTTTCTCTGGTGATAACTGGAGCAGTATTGGACCCACATTAGAGGTGACCAGCATGGGGAGATTCTCTCTGAGCTACCAGTAATCCATTCTTTAGCCTTAGTGCTGTTTGACATCTGCTGATACTTATTTAGGACTGGGGAGGAGCTTAAGTAAATGGAATAACAGCAATTTTGAACTCAGTGTTTAGGGGGCATGAGTATTATGACAGTCCTTCACTCAGGAGTCGGAGAAGTTATTGTTGGGGAAAATCCTAGAAACACTTGTCACTGCCTGTCCCAGGGCAGAAGATTCCCAGCCCATACCCATCACAGCCCATACTGCCTTTGTGGACAATCAGACAAGCTGCAGCCTGATCAGCATGCTTACACACATTCATTACATTAGTATTTTACCCAGTTGATAAAAAATACTTATACTCCAGAGACTTTAGGAGAAGGCTATATCCAGTCTCCTTGATGATCATGGTGAAACTTTCATAACTCACTGTCTGCAAGCAACCTGTAAAATGATGTTTTCATCGCTAAGCTCTTCTACATTAAAGGAGTGGATTTAACCTTTTTAGCCTTTTTTATAGGCTCATTATAGTGAAAAAAGTGACAGGGTAACATTCTGATTTAAAAAAAAAAACGCATACGTGACACCAAAACTGATTAACAGAATTTTGCAAAGTATCTTATTGAAGTTTTCAAATTGCTTTCATAAAATAGAAAAAACAGCACAATGGTATCAAAGAAATAGGTTTGAAAGCATCATGGCACTCAGTTAATGCAGTATCTAATTTCCCACTGCACAGTTCTCAGGGTTAGCTTCAGCTTCAGTCTCATGTTATCCATCTAATTTATCATCAGATTATGTGTGGTCCTTAAGTCTCTTAACACCAGAGGCTCAGACCCTCAGAGACTAAAGTGATAAGACACAGCTGAGCTGATGTGCCTTCAGAGAGCAAAGCAGGAAGAAATGCAAGCTCTCTTCCAAGTGGGCCTGCTTGTCCTCTTGTGCTGAGGGAGGAAAGCAAGAGGCACTATTCAATCACTCACTTGGACAGAGTTCAAGTATTTCTACTGGGAAATAAACGCACAGCATTGTTGAAAGGTGAAAAACTGTCCTGTTACTTCAACAGCTGGGCCAGGCCAGCTAAACTGGAAATCTTGCAGTACAGTGTAGTCAATTATTTGTCTAGCTAAACAAAATTTCACTGTAAATCTTCTCGACCCCAGTTGTCTTGCCTGTCTTAATATGACTTTAAAATACACCTTTCTACCCAGGCCTGGAAGTGTGCTTAGCTGCTAATGGACTGGACAGGACAAGTCAAGTTTATTTCTTGCAGGAAAATTATCAGTACAATTTAGGAGAAAGTCTTTGTTTCCAAATCTTTGAGATACATCTCTATTGCTATCATGCTGTCTTTGACTTTTGAAGAGTGGAATAGATTGGCTTTATTTCTCAGCAACTTTGGCTTACTTGCACTGTAAGGGCCAAATATATAGATCAGCCCTTCCGCTTTCTGGGTGTGGCACAAGTGAAGTCTCTAACGATCTAGTCTTTGAAGTCTCTAAGGTTTAGGGTCCTGCAGGAACTTTTGTGGCTTCTGGTCTGAGTCTGGAGCAGATGCCCTGGTGTTTGCTTCAGGTCCAAAAGGCATACCACAGCTGCTAGCAGAAACATCAAGTGGCTACAGCTTCCCTCCAAGCCCTTCATTTCTTAGTGATGCCTATAAATGGAAAGAATGAATGATCAAGTTATTTATAGAAAACAGACACCTGCACTAAAACCTGCCCGGCACGTGGTGAACAAAGGAAGAGTGGGAGAAGGGGCTGCAAGGGAGACTGAGGGCCTCTGGTTTTGCCATGTTCACCCCATTGCATCCTATGCTTGGTATGACAATTCTTTTTCAGAGGTAAACCCTGACAAAGAAACCACAGTACCAGACTGGGAGCTGTGTTTTGTCCAGGAAAGGTAAAGGATGAGAAATGAGGATCTCACTTGCCTTCAGCCTACTGCCATCCAGTTGACTTTTGCAACATCTGTTTTGCCCTGCTCTGCACCCAGGAAACTGTCTGGCCCAGGCTGTGAAACCCTGGTCATGTAGCTCCCACACGCACAGGTCACAAACTCCCCTGGGCCTATCCCAGCCACAGATTGCTCAAGCAATTCTGGCTCTACATGCAGATGATTCAACCAGCCTGAGAAAGGCACAGGGTATCTAAATGTAATAAAACACCTGGATGTTTGTCCCTCTCTTGATTTCTTTCCCACTTCACAGCAAGGTTTAAGCCAGATATAGGGAGTGACACATCCATTCTTCCCATCCAGACCCATCCAGACCCTACCTCAGGGATGGAAAAATCTAGCTTGACAGAGAGTGCCATCATCTCACTTGTTTGTTTGTACATGACATTCACGAAGGTGGTTTTCATATTTGTACCTGATGCAAGAATATTCCCTTCCTATGGTTCATCATAAGATCAATGAGAATAAAAGAAAGGGAAAAAAAATTATAAAAAGACACACACACATAGCCAAAATAAGCACCAGTTTTAAAGTATTGCATAGACAGACTTGATCCACAGAAACAAGCTCAAAAAATGGACACAGGTAAGTTTCCCAAATTATCACAGAGTACTAAAGAATCAGATTATTAGATGTCAATATGCTTTTGTAAGTGATAAAGGATCACACCAATTCTCTGTAGGTCATCATTTTTTCTAACTCAGAGGGAATCCAAGTAGCAGTAAGAAACATACACACACAGTGTTCTGCTGTATGGAGCTATTTTGACGGGAGGTATACTTACACTTTCAAGGGAGCAAAAATAGCTATATATACTGTAGCAAATGCATACAATTCTCCTTGGGATAGACTAACTGCCACAACAGGCCCATCTTTGGGTCTAGGATGCTAATCTAATCAGCACTCCATATATGGTGCTACTCAGTACCCTTACATGGAATTCTCCCTTTCTCTGGGACAACCTGTATTGAAAATTTATTGAAAATCTTCAAAATTTGTGATTTCTTGAGCAGTTGATTAACAAGAGAAGGTAATATGAAAACTATAGTTCATGTTCTGAAATGCCTATGAAGGCTGGAAGTCTCTCTACATTTTGGGTCTAGCCAAAATGTAGACCCAGCTCCTTTTGGCTTGAGTCACATCAGAAATATTGCAAAGGTAGAGTATGTCCCAGTGCTGGAAGAAAAAGCAGGGTTGGAAATGTAGATAAAGCGAGCATATGAAGGTAACAAAAAAACCCCCCAAACCCAACAAAACAAAAAAACCCCAACAAAACAACAACAGTTTAAGCAAACAAATTACAAAAATCCCTCTTATTTATTTCAGGTGGGCATGTCATCAGAAAGACTGTGTAGTTGTTAAGTAATTCAGGGAAATAAATATTTTATTGGTCAGGGTCATTTCTGGAACACAACAAGCCTGGATGGGCAGTGCTGTAGACCCTATAGCTTCCATGGTTTGTTGCTGTTGGATCCCTGGTAATTCCGACCCTCAATAGCTGTGGAGACGGCTTCTGGCCCTGGGTGGCTTTGAAGACCTTCTTACACTTTTTTGCCTTTCTATAAGTCAGAGGGCATCAAGGAGTTGGATGAGTCTGTGGGTTTCCCTGGAAAGAGAAACATCCATCAGGATGGAGGGCAGAGTGGGAGTAAGACCTAACATTTACAGCACTGCATCTTTACCGTGAGGAGGAGAGTGATACATGGCTAAGGGGGCAGGGCTGCAAGGTTCCTGACATACAACCCATATAGCTTTAGGCATCTGAGCATTACAATGTCAACATTTCAGGGCACTAGAGAGACAAGAGGGTTCCCAGGCTTCATATTTGAACCAGAACAACCCCACAAGCAGATCATGAAACTCTTCTTTTCCAGCCCAGAGCTAATTAGCCTTTGCTAAATGAACAGGTGTAACCTCAGTGTTACCCTCGAGAGAATTCCTCTGTATTTTGCCTTGCAAATAATTCACATGGGTTGACACAAAGTTCTAGTCTGTGAGTACAGTATGTAGTATTTGATATAGTACATGGCAAAGCACTATTGCAGGTACCTGTCTGGGATCAATTATTTTCATTGAAACAAAAGAAGTTGCATGATGAGTAAACCCCTAAGTATGACATTTTATTACCATGCTTGGTAGATATATGCAACAAAATACACTGCAAAAGAACACTTTAAAAGCATCCTTTAATACCAAGAATACTGACACCCTATTTTGTCTCGGGAAAAGGAACTACAGTAGGTAATGATGCCTCTCTCTCCTCTCACAATGCCTAAACTTTAGAGGTAAAAAAAGATCTCCCTACAGAACCAACCCCTCTCCCAAAGAGTGACTTTGTTGTTGTCATTTTTTTTTTCTTCATATTCTGGTCAAAGCTACAGGCTACAGCCAGAGCGTGACCTTTATCATGCTAAGCAGGATGAGCACACAGACTAGAAAATAAACCCTCCCCTCCAAAATTGCTACCTCAAAATGCTGGTGACATGGACCTCTGCTACTGGTGCCAGCACCAGAGTGAAATTCACCCTTCAAACAGCCCGCTCCCAAGCAGAGGATTTTCTTTACAGCATCATGAGCTGTCTCATCTCACCTAGCAAGGGATGTGTTCCCATACTTATGCCCCCCAGCACTATCCCACTCCATAAAGAAACAAGTCAGGGAGCCCCCTCCTGTCTCCTGGGCACAGGTGAACCCTGCCTGTCCAGTGGGGGTTTTCTGAGGACCCTGTCTTCCCTCAGCTGGATGTGGAAGGCACAAGACTCAAGTGCCACCAAAAGTCTCAGCCATTCCTCTCTTTCCAGTTTGTCAGGCTGATTGATCCAGGGTGTCTTTTTGAAGCATTAAAGCTATAAGAGGCTTAAAGTGATAAAGTATTAGGATAGGGTTTAAGTAGGTTTAAGCCTTTGAATAGGATCAAGCTGTGTGCAAGTTACCAGCAGCCTGCACAGGCACATGATCATATCTCTGGTGCCCTCATTATTATAACCCTCTTCATGTTGGTGCGTCATAATAAGTGTAATATGAATTAACAGAAAGGAAAATCACTGCACCAGAAAACTAGCCTTCTGCTTTATTGTATCTATGGTACCTATTAATACCTGTATCCCAAGAACTCACTGAGACGTGTATGTACACCAGTGCACAATCTTTACACCCAACTCCAAACTCCTCAGAAGAAATAGCATTCTTTCCCAAACAGTTCCAAAAGTTGGGAACTATCCTGCTTTTTACAGTGGGGACTCTGAGCTACAATGGAGCAGCACATGAAAAAAATATAATTAATCCAATAATCTGCTCCCATTAACAAAGTAAGGATGTAAAACCCAACTTAGCAGCTGGCTCTCTGGCTTTGGGAACCTCTAGAGCTGACCACATTTTGACAGTGTTAAACAGGTAAAACAAAACCAAGCTGGGATCTGTAAACTCCTCTCCTACCACATCTTGGTGAGAAGAAGGTGGCGAGAAACTGACAAGGAACCTTGGACTGATTTCACAGACTGAAGTATGGACAAGTGAAGGTGGTTTCAACCACGTGGCTCAGGCACGATTCGAGAGAAGGGTACACTTGGATTTCAGTCCTCATCTCAGTAAATTATCAAGTACCACACAAAATACACCTCAGGAAGACAATTTACCTGCAGTCTTGCTGCTGCAGTCTCTCCCCATTTGAATTACTAACACATATATGAGAGGTCTTGCTCTTTCCTCTTCTTACTGTGTTGCACAGGGCCATGAGATACTCAGTTGGCTCCACAGCTGTCATCCTGTGCACCTTCCAGCATGTTTTACAAATACAGATGCAGTGAGATGTTTGTAGTCAGGGCTACTGTGTTTTGAACTACAGACCCAAGTACACACAAATCCTGGAGCAGTGACAAAGCTAATGCTTACAGTAGCAAGGAGAAATCAAGAAAACAAGAAGCTGGAAGAGAGAGGAAAAGGTGTTCCTCTTAATTTTTCACATAGTAAGAGTACAGAAATCCACAACAACACAAACCAGCATTTTCATAGCATCATAGAAGCGTTTAGGTTGGAAAACATCTTCAAGATCTTCAGGTTCAACAATTAACTCAGCACTGCCAAGT
>VYZS01004915.1:0-11947 GCA_013400695.1 Neodrepanis coruscans | reverse complement strand
CAGTGCCCGTGGGGAAGGAAAGCTGGGCTGCTTGCTTACCTCGAGTTCACATAAAAGGGAAAGACCCTAATGCTAGCTTGGAAACAAACTGCAAGATGGACCTGTGGGCCAGGTTCTTCAGAGATGTGAGCGCTTCTTCATTTTATCACTCAGCTTCTGCTGCTTGCATAACAGTGTACTTTCAAATGGCAGCTCTGAAAAACAAACAAGGGCATCCTGGGGTCCTATAAACTGGCTGGGCTCACAAAATTCAAGATGTTGTCTGTTCAAATCACTTAGCAGGGGGGACAAGCCATGCAAATATTGCTAATGCCAGAAATCCAGAATACAGAAACTCTACCCATCTGTATTCTGTGTTCTGAAAATCAAGAAGAAATGGGGTTGTATCTATTTGCTTGATCCCTGAATCAGTGTATTTGCTCCATTTTACCTTTCTGGTCTCTTAAATGATCAGAACAAGCACTCTTAAAACCATAAAAAGCAAGTCCCCACTTTGCCATGCTGTTGTCATCTTTAGTATTTGTTGCTTAAGGTACATTAAGTGTTCATTAGGGTACATCCTCTTAATAAAAATATCCAAGAAACCAGCCTTTGTTTGCTGATTATACATTCAGGTATTCCAGATTTAAAGCGCTCATTTACCTTAATTGAAGCTTATGACGAGTACAAATTTTCTGCTAAAAGAAAAAGACAAAAGAGCAAAATGGTATGGGGCAGTGTTCATGTAGAGATAAAGCAATGATTGTGTCATTTGTTTTGGAGGGTAGGTTTGCTATTAAGCTGAAATCTAAAGTAAGGTACATTGATTTACAGGAAATAGCTCACTTACACACATATTAGACATTTACAAACCCTACTTCAGAAGCCTCTGAATACTGATAAGCCTTTGTGATTTCAGCCAAGTATGTCATCAATAACATCAGTGTCTGTTTATAAACATTTTTTTTCCCTGATTCAGGTAGTCAAAGTTCAGGAAAATATTTGTCTTTCATCTCTGTAAATGAATGGCTTGAAATTCAGTGACATTGTCCTCTTCAAAGGGAACTGAGGAAACCCAATCCTGTTTCCTAGAAGAGCCTCATAGAAGCAGGAGAGCCAATATGATTTCTAGAGAAGCGGCACCCTTGTTTTTGCCTTTTAATGAAAAAAAAATTATTTCCTCTTATTGTGCCCTTGCATCTTGGAAGCTTTGAAAAATTTTTTTTGATTTCTTGGATTACTTGTGGAAGAGTTATATGCATGACTTGAAAGAATGTACTAACTGATAAAATACATACGTATAATCGAGACAAAAAAATTCGATCTGGTAAATTTTTTTGCTGGCACTGGGACCTTTTTCCTGAAATGGCTTTGGCTTCATTTGAAGGTACCAGTTTAGCAGATCACTAAGCACATGCTGCTGTAAAGCAGAAGTGCAACACTACCTTTTGTTCTCCCTCCTATGTTTAAGACTGAAGAAAAAAATCTGGCTTTTCTTCTGTCTTGTGCACTGAGAGAAAAAACTTTGGAAAGCAGGCAGTGTCCTGTATTACATTTCAACACAGAGAATACATGGTAATAGTACTTTACACCAAGCAAAATGCAAGTAAATATCATGTGGTGCATCTATCTATTACTCTAAATCAAGCATTAGGAAATGAATAATCTAAATAATTACGCACACGAGGGCAGAGCATGGGTGACCAGAGGCAGCCGCTGGTGCTGCAGTGTTTCCTTTAGAGTTGGCCACCCTCCATCCTCCTTTGGACTTGGCGGTGGCCCAGAAATATCCATTTTCTTCATTGGCTTTGTAAACATCATGGAGAGACTTTGCACAGTGGGCACAGGATGTTAATATATTTGCTATGTTGAGTTTCTACACCTGATACCCATCCTGCTGTTCTGAGCTCTCTATCTAATGTCTGGTGGGAGAAAGCTGCTCCCTTCTGCGCCTATCCCTCTTGTGCCATCCTCAACAGATTTGGCTGACAGCAGCATGAAAGTCAGTAGAACCAGTGGTAACCAGTAACACCTCTGGTGTTTTCAGGTGACAGCTTTTGTCCCAGCCAGCGCTCTGTAGAAGCGACTGCTCCTCAGTACTGTGATTATGCTGGAACATCTCATGACATTCTGCTGTGGAGAAAAATATCAGACTGGGGTCAATATGGGGCTTCAGGATCACCTGGACCATTAACTATAACCCGAGACATTAACTGAAAAAATCCCAAAGTTTCTGCGTGTAACCAGCAGCTTTGGCACTGTTGGGTGACACTTTTTTTGAAGAGTTTATCTTGCTATTTTTCTCACTAGAAACTCTGAAATGGACACAGGCATAGATGCATGATAGTTTCTCCAGATGGCCCTCCTCATGATGGCTACAAAGAGAACAGAGAGAGAAATTCTGCGGGATCTGACAGCAGTGCATAGGACACAGACCTCCCTGGGTCACCTCCCCACAGTGACACTGCTCTGGCACCACCAACTTGTCTCCTGCCACAACAGCACTTGCTTCATCTACAAGTGAATGAAACCAGACACCAGGCAACTCTGCAGTCAGCTGAGGATGTCTCTTCTGAATGCCCATGAGCTACAAGCTGGGCTTTCCTCCTAAGACTGAGTGCTTTTGTGCATAAGCTCTTCATCTTATCTCTTAGAACTGTGCTTATTTTCATAACTCATATTGGAGCCTTGTCCTCATTGAGTGGCACAAACTGTTTCTCTTTTACTGCCCAACAGAAGGAGAAAGTAGGGGAGGATTTGCTGTCTTTTAGTTTGCCCTCCTGTCAAACAGTCAGCAGCAATCCCTTTCAGATAATAACAGAAAAATGTGTCTCTTCAGCTCAGCTGCTGCTCTGCCTCTGTGAGACTCTGCTGGGACCAAGCTTGAAATCAGTGAGCTAATGAGCTCTAAGTGCAAAGAAGGGGAAAAGGAGAGAGCGAGGGGGAGAGGGAGAGAAGTTCGAAGATGCAGCTCCTGCTCGAGCTCCACTGGGAGTTAGCCGCACTTACAGCATCCGAGCTTTAGAGCCATGAACCGTGGGAGCTGTGGTGGCAGCACAGCAGCTTTGCAAGAGTATGCAGGGCTGAGAAGGGAGACAAAGCATTTGCAGTACCTACTGTAGCCACATATCCTGAGATCTGCTACAGGTCTGCCTTTCCCCACAGCCTTTCCAGACCTCTTCAGATATTCAGTTTGGTTTTCAGTGTCTCAACAAAGCTCCATGCCTAAAGTGGATGTGACTGCATATATATATATATACATACATACACCCTCCAGGATGAATTTGAATGGACAGTCGCAAGGTAGGATTTGACATGCAGTTTTGTGCCCAGTCACACCTCTTCCATGAGCAGATAATTTTTGTGACATTAAACGTTTGCACGAGGTCATAGCAATAAAGGTCCCTCCTAAAGGGAGAGAGGAGGCACAGGAGGCATCACCTGGGTTCAAGTCATGCTGTCCATGGCTCTCTCTTGTATGAGGGACAGCCACTTTTGGAGATCATCTCTCCCATTTTGCAGGCAGCACAAGAGGAACACAGAGTTCGTGGCTTTCTCAGCTTCATAACAAAGCTATTGAGTTCTAAAATTATCAAAGTGAAATGGAGGCTTACGAAATGTGTGTGTGGGTGTTAATGGAGACAGAACAGCTCTTATTACTGCCTTAAAAGCTATTTCATAAAATAGTTTCATTGTCAGTGACTTTAAACGTACTGGATTAATATCTCAACTGACTGTGCCTCATTTTGTATTATCTCAAAGGACAAATTTATAAGATGATACACACCATTTAGTCTTTATAATGCTTGCATCTATAACTGACATAGTTGTGAGAGTTTTAGCAGCATTGCTTGCCATAAATAACTAAAAATAAATTAGTCACATTCACAAATCTGTTAAGGAGTTAGCTAGTTAGCTACTATATATAAACTGCCAAAAGCAACCTGAAATCTATGTATAATGAGGTAAATATTGTGTAGAAATATTAAAAAACACATGCTTAAATTAAAAAGAAAAATAAACAGTGCTAATTATAGGATACCTTAAAACACAATACTTTTCAGAAATGTTTCATGCCTGGCATTTTTCTATGTACATCATAGGAATTCCTTTGCTTCTCCAAGCAGATCTCTCATGGTGAGAGAATGGAGACCTTTTCTGTGAATGGACAGAGAAAGCCATCGGCTTTAAACTTGCAAATCAAAGACAGAAAGTAGCTACATTTTTTTGGCTGTGAATATGTTAGAGTAAAATTCAAAAAAAGCTCTTTCATCTAGTAGAAAATATTGGCATAGAAATAAATATGAGCACGTTAAGAAGACAAGAATTGATGTCGTAATGCTTACTTAAGGTAGAGTATAAAAATGCACCCACTTTAAGCTATCCCCAATACCTCTCAAACATTTTGAAATATTATGGAAATCAAGTAGGGTATCAAAAACCTCTAAGATTAAAGAGGGAATGTGATGGCCCATTTTTTTCAAAAAGAAAAGGTAAGCTATCCTTGTCTTCATAGATTACTTAGCACCAGACATATCTCTCCTTCACTTTTTTTGGCAGCAGTTCTCCAGAGCCTTGGAGGGAAGACAAGTCACATTTCTGCTCTGAAAGAGCAGGATGGTTGTACAGAAAATGCATCCATATTCCTGACAGTGGGAACAAAGAGGAAGGAGGATGCACTCCACAGCAGGACCAAAACACACCATGTTTTATCAGGTGCACAATGTCTGGGGACACTGGATTACCCTCTGAAGACTCTCCCTGATTTATAGTTTTAGACCTAGGTGCTGGATCCATCTCCACTAAGGGGGCAAGGCATCAGCTTATAGACTATTGCAATGTATATGCTGGGTAGTTAAAATAAACTGCCTTTGTGGATCAGGATGAAATTGAAAGAGCCTGTTGTGGCAGTGGAATTCCCGTCACCAGTATCCTCTGGAAGACACTTAGATAGATTCCTGGGGAGCACTGGATAAACCTGGAAATGAATGCTGGAGAAGAGATCTACTGGGAAACATGGTAGTAGCAGAAGGCATGCCTTTGCTGCAGACACAGCTCTTCATTTCCATGCCTTAGTATCCTTTCTTGTTTTGACTCATCCCTCTGTGGAGCTGGACTTCTGGTCCATCACTGCTGCCTCCTGACCTCTTGGAGAATGGCCTCCACCAAACCAATTTTTCCTACTTAATTTTGGACACCAAAGAAGGTCTTTGACTCACAACTGTTAAGTGCACACTTGGTGAAAGGGAGACATACCTCCAGGAGATCGGTGTGAATTTTGGGGCTTTGTTCTTCTCTTTCTTTACTGGAGGGTACACCTTAAGACAATTAAACCCCTAATTTACAAGTTTCTCCTGGGGTACTAATTGTAACTAGGATGGCTCAGGTAGTGTAAGAGAGAAGGTGCTACAGTCATCAGTTATATGCAAGTTTGATGGCATCTTTAATAGCTGAAATGGCTCAAGGACTTATGTTCAAGGCAGCTCTCCAGCCTGGCTTGCCAAGGGCCTGCTTGGAGGTCATGCAGGAGGTCATGTTGCTACACTGCCTCCTCTACTCTCTCCACTTTTGGTAAGAGCTTAGCTCCACTGAGCAAGGTGTTTTGTCTGCTAGCTCTCTTCTGGACCCTAGTCCCATCCACATAAGTGAACATCATTACATTGTCTGAAAATTATTTCCAAGGGCACTGAAGTTGTCTCATGTCTGAATTCTTTTTTCTTTTTCATTCCACAATAGTTTGTTGCACCAAGCTTTGCAAATCAGCTTTTAGGTGAAATACCACAACCCTTCATGCCTAAAGCTCTCAAATGTTTGAAGTGGACTTAACTTCACAGAGTTAGAGATAAAACATATCCTTGTAAAAGTCCACGTTGTCCAAATCACACAAAAAGAGCAGAGAAAAAAAAGAGAATTGTTCACCTTTTCATAGTTATGCTTTCTAAATGGTCCTCAAATTTTCTTTCACCTCTGGGTTTGTATTTATTGGGGTCATCTAAACAAACAGTGCTCAAAGACTCTTTACAGACTGCACTATTCCTCTCCTCTTCTTGTCAAAGGAAATCTCCTGCTCATACACACAAGACTCAAATATCTGAGTGTTACTGAAGGCCAGAGTGAGATTTAAAAGGTAAGCAAGGAACTGTCATACTAAGGAATATTTGAGGTTAGACATTATGATAGTAGCAATAGCCACCCTTGTCTAAAAATACAATGTAAGATTACATTAACCTCAAGGTCCCTGTGTGAGAGCTATTTTCAAATGAAAATAATGTGACTTTCAAGGCAAGCATATTTGTTGTTTTGCTAAAACCTTCATCTGGAGAACTTCTCTATCTTTTCCTTTTGCCTCGTGCTCTCAACCCCCATCATGTTTTTGTTCTTTCCAGAGTTTAATGTTTATCTCCCTTTGCAAAAATAAGTCAGATGGGAAACCATCTTTTCTGTGTATTCCCACAGCAAGTATTTGCATTTTTGAGCAGTATCTCCATAGCATGGTGTTCCTTAGATAATTTGAAATCACCGAGACTATGTAGGTAACAACCACAGTACTATGTACAACTATAACTATGCCAAGCAAGAATCAACAGTGCAGAAACCAAAGAGACTGACGGAAAATGCAAAGGTTAGCTAGTAACTTTACTACAAAAAATATATGTGGTCTTGGCTCCTATAAAGTGCAGGTAAAAGGACAATCATAGAAACACAGAATTATAGAGCGGACTGGATTGGAGGGGACCTTAAAGATCATCTCATTCCAACCCCCCTGCCAGGGGCAGAGACACCTTTCACTAGACCAGGTTGCTCTGAGCTCCCTCCAACCTGGTCTTGAACACTTCCAGGGATGGGACACCCAGAATTTTACTGAGCAACCTATCCCGTTGCCTCACTGCTCAGGGTAGGTAAAGAACTTTTCCTAATATCTAATCTAAACCTACCTTCTTTCAGTTTGAAACCATTCCCCCTTGTTCTGTCTCTACATACTCTTGTAAAAGTCCCTCTCCTCTCTTGTAGGCTCCCTCCAGGTACTGAAAGGCCACAATTAGGTCACCCTAGAGCCTTCTCTTTTGCAGACCCATCAACACCAACCCTCTTAGCCTTCCTCATACAAGAGGTGCTCCATCTCTTGCATCAATTTAGTGGCCCTCCTTGCCACTAAATTGGACTTGCTTTAACAGATTGATGTCATACCTGTATTGGGAACCCCAGAGCTGGACACAGTACTCCAAGCGGTGTCTCACCAATGCAGAGTAGAGGGGCAAAATCACCTGGCTCGGCCTGCTGGCCATGCTGCTTTTTATGCAGCCCAGGATATGACTGGCTTTCTGAGCTGCAAGCTCACCACCAGTACCTCCAAGTCCTTCTCAGCAGGGCTGCTCTCAATCTGTTAATCCCCCAAACTGTGTTGATACTGGGGCCTGCCCCAATCCAGGTTCAGCACCTTGCACTTGGTCTTGTTAAACCTCATGAGATTCCTGTGGGCCCACTGCTCAAATTTGTCCAGATCCCTCTGTGTGGCATCCCATCCTTCAGGTGTGTCAACCACACCACTCAGCTTGGTGTCATCTGCAAATCTGGTGCAGGGGCACTCAGTAATGAGATCCTGAGGCAGGGATCTCTTTCTCTGTTGTCCAACCACAATGAATATCAGGCTATATTTTACAGTCCTGTGTGGGCCAGTGGCAGAGACTGAAATCAGTTTCCAAGAAAGTCTTTAGTCTGAAAATCTTTCATAAGGTTATATCTTTGATCTAACCTGACAAACTGCAGCATCTCCAGAGGATTCATTGAACTTGAAGCATTTCTTTTCANAGAAGGGAGCCCATGAACCTTGTCCCTTCTCCGTGGCCCTTGAGGATGGGTTTTGGGAACAGCCTGCCCATTTCAGAGCTGGGTGCCGCTGCATGAACATTACTTAAAAGGAGTTTTCTGCATATTAATGCTTGTGCAGTGAGGCCAGGCTGCACACTGCATGGGGACAGCCGATTCCCTGCCTGAATTCAACTATCTTGTTTTCTAATCTAACCTACTTTTTTCTTTTACTTTTTTTTTTTTTTTTTGGTTATCCTCAGTCAAGATGTGAAATGGGTATAAAAGTGCTTCCCCTCCCATTGCTTAAGTGACAGATATCCAGTTTCACCAGGGTTGATGTTCTAATGGTTCAAACAGTAAGCAAAAAGGATTCAAGTTGCTGATTTGTTTTTTTTGTTAATTTTTTTTGCTTTCTGCATAAGGGCTGGGACTGCATTTAAAAAGTCACTATCAGCTTTAGATGATAGAAATGCTACAAAAGGGATCAGTGGTAAAGAAACTTGTTTCTGGGACTAGTCCAGCTTTTGGTGGGTCTTAAGTTACACGGGCAGATGAAAGATTTTTGTAGGAGAGAAAGATGCTAACACAAGCGTCTGCAATAAAGCAGGAGTCAAGTGTTGTGTTTTTATAACTTCTGGCTTGTGTCCAGTCTTTAACCTTCCCATTCCCACTGATTTGGTGTGCAGAGATCAGCAATGCTTGGTTCTGGCTGAGCCTTGGACAGCTTTTTGGACAACTTTGTTCAGCACTGCTGATGCCAGCAAATATTCTTACCTCAAAGTTTTCAATTGGAACCACTCTTTCCCAGTATCTCTTTCTTGACAAATTAAAGCTAAGCAAACAGCCGCCAAAAGAGACTTAAAGAAGCCCCAGCATAAACAAGAATATTTGCTGCTGTTTTCACTTGGCAGGACCAAATGCAGCTGCCTGCTGAACTGGATAAATAGGGAACAGGGCAGTATTACATTTCACCTCTTTATCAGAGTTCACGGCAAACCTTTCCCTTCTTTTTTTCACCCCTATTTTTTGCATATTTTGGAGTTCTTTTCAGAAGTTAATTTTATTTTAAGTTTCAGTTTGGGTTTCTGGAAGATGAACTAGTTGAAACTGATTGTGAAATTATTCCCTAAAAAAAGGTAAACAGGAATCAGGCAGAAATGCTGACAATAGAAAGAGGTTTACACACAAACAAACAAACAAACAAAATCTTTTTAAAAGGACTATCCTTTGGTTACTGATTATATGCTTGTGTGTTTTAACATCCTCTGTATTGCAAATAAACTGGAGTTGCAAATCTGCCATCTTGGACCAGATCTAAAGTTAAGTTGCCTCCACTACTGCCTACAGTTGTCTGGGAGAAGGGCCAAGCAAAGAGATCAGGATTTCACAACGGGGAGGGATAAGGAGTCCACTTTCACACAAGGTCCCCAGCCCCATGATGGAATGAAATTTTCCTAAACATGGAGTATTATATATCTTGCACATTGTTTATTCACCACGACAAACTTCTGATATTCTTATTCACTTTGTATGTGTCCATTGATTCTGTAAAACTTATTGAGGCCTCCTCTGAGCTTCTGGTTTCCACAGCTTAGTTACACACAACATAAGAACATTTATCTTACTCAGTTACGATTTTCCCACCTTTTCACATCAATAGACATGTTTACTGGATTTCCATACTCCAACACTAGAGCACATCCATTCAAAGGAAAAAGTGCCTTTATAATGGCATTATATGCTGAATTATGACTGTATTTCTCAGTTATTAGATATAAAGAGATGGCCCTTGGCTGTAACTGCTTACAGTTAGAGGAGACAAGGCTAAAGACCAAGGAGAACAGATATTATTTAATAGAATTACAGATACAGCCTCTCCATGCATGTCAGCTGCTCCAGTCTTTTTATCCTCTCTCTGGTCCTTCCCAGGACTCTGGTATTCCTGAGTGTCGTGGTTTTACCACAAATTTAGCGATTTTGGACAAGAGATTCCAAGAGAAGCCACAGACACCCCCCAAAATGAAGANCCTCCCAGGAAAATACCACACCAATGGTATGGCCACGGCAGAACCGCCGATTCATCCTCCATGTGGATGCAGGTCCCGGCAGAGCGGTGAAGCGCGATGTTACCCCTAAGGTCTCCGAAGCCAAAGAGCAAAATGGCGGCCATCCGGCCCTTTTATAAAGAGCCCCGATCCGTGCATGTGCAGATGGGTCCCCAGGGGCTGGCCCTCTTCTCATTGGTCAGCCTCCCTGGGGGCCCGCCCCGTGTAGGCAGTGGCTCACGGGAAACGCCGCGGCCGTCCGGAAATGTCACATGCGCCAGGAGGGCACTTCCGTTAATGGCGGCCGCCACCAGTGCCACGTGCTTGCTGCCGCAAGACCAGCACCACCGCTCCATGGACTGGCGCTGCCCCGGTGCTGCTGCTCCATGGGTTGGCGCAGCTCCGGCACTGCTGGCGCCGCCGCTCCTGCCAGCGCCACCACTCTGGGGCTTGGCCTGACCCTGCCACGCTCTGGCGCATGGGCACTGGAGTCGGAGCCCCCGCGCCGCCGTGGGAGGAGGGGGGCCCCGCTGCAGGGTCTCCGCGCACTGGTGCGGCCGCATTGAGCCGAACCGCGCCACTGCCCCCATAGAGCTGGGCGGCAGCACCAGCGCGGCGAGATGAGCCGCCGCCACCGCTGCCGTGCCGCCGCTGGTCCCATGCACACTACCGACAGGCTCCCGTGCGACCACCGGAGACCTCGCATGGTAGGAAAAACGATCGGTTTTACTTTCACCTTCTCCCCACAACACTGAGTCTCTTTAGTACCCACATTTGAATCCAGGATGTCAGGTATGATCACCTGCCTCGTCCTGATGGGAATATTTTGTTCTAATACAGCGCAAGGTAACATCAGCCTTCTTTGTCCCAGAGGTGCATTGCTAACTCATGTTCAACTTGGTGCCCACCAGGATCCCCAGGCCCTTTTCTGTCAACTTGCTTTCCAGTTGGTCAGCCCCAGTCCAGTACTGGAGTAGAACAATGTGCTTCCTTTTTGACCGTGATGTTCCTGCCATTCCATTTCTACAGTCCTCTGGATAGAAGCACAATCCTCTGGTGTATCAGCCAGTCTTCCCTGTTTTGTACTGTCTGCATACAGTTGGGTGATTTGACAGCAAAGGAGGGAAGCAGCCCTCCTCAGCCCATACAAGAAGGCTGGGTAAAATCAGAAACTGGCTTTAATCATAGATTTTCCTTTTGTGTGCAAAAATTTTTCTCCTTAACACACAGCAAGTCTATTCCTTAAAGGTTTTTAGGAACACCCTATATTTCCTTTCTGGATTATTTTCATTATCACTGCAACCCACAATGAGTTGCAGTTGGGCAAACCTATAAACCAGTTTTTCCTCCCCTGCAATTTTTATCTAACAAAATAGCTTGGTGTGGAATGAGATGCATTTGCCCTCAGCACTCACTGGAATGAGACTTCATTATCTGACTATCACATTTTCACTCTGCCTTCTGCTGCTGAGCATCCCAGTGTCAAAGTTCCACTTAAGCTCTCTGAAATTTTGTTGACTCCCATTAACTCTGCCAATCTCTGAGTGTTCATACATCCCCAAAGGCCACATACCTGTTCTTCTTTCTTCTGTCTGCATGGCGCGACTCCTATTGTTTAATGATCTCTAACAAAAACCAGCAAAGGCAGAAAAGTGCAGGAAATGCCTTCCCAGATCAGATTAGTGACTGTATGTCCTGGATCTTTGGGGAGAGCATACAAATCTTGGTTCTATTCAAGGCCCACTGTCCTTGTAATGCCCCACATAACAGTTGTAGGACTAGGGGGGTTAGAGTGTATGTCCTGGCTTCTCTTCTTTAGGATTTCTTTATTGACCTGTTGTTCATGAGGTTTTTCTCGAGTCCTTTTGCATCTGATGGTACCATCCATCTACACAATCTCTGGTGGCAACAAGTTCCCACATTCCTCGATCTGTAATGTAAAATTTTTTGTGCTACCCTCTGTTATAAATTCATCCATATGGCTCACTCAATGGAGTGCCCACACTTCTGCTATTGATGGATCAGGTAAACAATAGCTTTTTATTCCTCTTACTATTGCCTCCATGTTTTATAAGCTTCTGTCATCTCCTTCCTCAGCCTTCTTTTCTCCAAAT
>VYZS01004901.1:0-36642 GCA_013400695.1 Neodrepanis coruscans | reverse complement strand
TGGGGCAGGTTTTGGACCAGGACTTGGATTGTGCTACAGAAAGTGTTGGAAGGTTCCCGAGAGTGGAAAACCACGGGAACGTTCTTCAGTCCACGTGGGCCAATAGGTGATGCTCAGGCAGTAACACCTGCATTCATAAGGGACAAATCGTGCTGTGATCCCAGAAAGGGGGAAACCTCCTCTATAGGTGTCAATAAAAGATCAAAGAAATTAAATTTAGAGAACAGAGTTGTCTCAGTTTCAGCTGAGTGAGATGAACTGCAGTTTTTCTAACCACTGGTGCAGATAACGGGAGTCTATGACAGCAAACATGGTGAAACTAACAGACATTTTACTTCTTAAATTCAAGTACTGCAAAGACAGAGTGCAATCTAAGATGTTCTCTTTCTAGAGTTATAGGAATAATTCCAGGTTAGTGGGGAAAACATGTCATGTAAATCAGCGCAGAAAGTGGGCAATATGCAGAATATCCAAATTAAGGACATAAGAGACTTGAATGATGTCTAAAGCTGTTTTATTGCAGCCAGCTGCCTACCTCCAGAGGGAGAGCTCATTGATTCTAACCACTGTGAACTGAAGCTGAACACATTCAGTGCAGGGATCAGCAGTGCTGGAATAACCTGCACTGCAGGGTGGTGGTTTCCCTGTCACTGACAGAGGGGTCACTTCCCTGAACAGTGGCTCTGTAGGGGTGTGAGCTGCTGTAGGGACAGGGACCACAGGTTGTCAGGTGTGGCCACACATCGTCTCACAGAGTGCACCTACAACTTTGCATCATATCGAGTCAGAGAGCAACAAGTTTTGGTCAATAATGAAAAAGTCTAAGAAAGGCCAAAGCAAGAGAAGCATCTCTGTGTTCTGTGTCCTGCTGAAGGGGAGCTGTGGTGCAGTACAGCTTGGAGCCAGACAGAGCTCAGTGTGAAACTCAGCAACGTGTGTTAGTTCGGGCTTCACAACACACTTGTGGAGTCAGTGATGTGGGCAGGAAGGAGGATTCAATAACTCAAGTGATGGAGGAGAGAGGCAGTGAGGACTGACCAGCTGAGAGCATTTATGAAAATTTCACCCAGAGAGTTTGAACATTTTGTTGGGCACACTGCTCTTTGATGTTTTAAGGCAGTAGGAAGAACTATTACCTTGACCTCACCTGCTTTGAATACTATTGTAAAGCCCATGTCATTTTTATTCTGCTTAATATTTGATAGGCAGCCTGAGCAGTTGGTGTAAAATTATTCAGATTCCCTGACACTTCACTGCCATTTCACATTCCCATGTGAAAACTGGTAACCCCAAAGAAGAGCCCCACATTGGGAGAATGTCTTCAGAAATGGAAATTGCTTTAGACCTGGAGTGAAAACATGAACTGGGTATTTTTGCTGGATTCATCTTCAGCTGCGAGGCTGAGAAACAGTTATGACAGTTAATTGGGGTAGGAAGAGTAATTTCTTTCTACATGAACTATCACAATCGAATCACCAAAACATATGCTTTTGTACAAAATACCTTCATTAATTATTGGAGATGGAAGCAAGATTAGAATGAAAATGAAGTTAAATAAGTAGTTCAAGAGCAGAGTTCGTGGGCAGTTCTTAAGTGTGAGTCTCCTTGTGGCCACAGCTGAGCACGGCCAGAAGTGCAGAGCACAAAGCTCGGGGGCAGGCGGGGAACACACCCCCAGCTTTGTGCTGAGCTGCACAGTGCAGCCCTGTGACTGCACCTTGTTTAATTGAATCATTTTAATCCCTGAAACACAGGTAATTGCCTTCCTATATCCGACTTCTGTCAACTATAGCCTGATTATTTTAAGGGGAAAAAAATTGGTCTAGCTAAAGGATTAATGGATTCCTAGACTAATACCTGACAAAACTCCTGAGATTTAACACAGCAAGTAGGAATGTTAGATTCTGAAAGGACCCCAGTGTCTGTCGGGGTCCCAGCCCAAAGGGCAGAGCTGCATTAAGTGGTGTAATTACTTTAGCAACTTTTATACAATCCCTTTAACTTTACATGGGAGAGGGAAATGACCCTGTTGCTACAGGCAATGCAATCATGGTTAGATCCATTCATTTGCCACACTGCTCAGAGAGGGCTGCACTTCTCCAGGCTTGTTTTTAATTTAATATTAAATTACTCTGTTAAAGCATATAAACAAAACAAGCTGTTTCTGTCCCATCTCATAAAAAAAAAGGAACTAGGAATTGTTCCTAGGTATCATTGTTCCTTCTTGTTTTTGCATCACATCAAGAGTTTTCCTAAAATGCAGTTTTCTTACTGAAAAGAGTGATTATTTACAACAACTCATTAAGTATATAAAAAAATACATACAGAGAGAAATGCAACATATTTAATTTAGAATCCTTTGTTCTGGGAAGGTTATCTTTTCTTAAATAGACATAGTCCATCAGGCCAAACACTCACAGACTGGTATGTGCTGTCGTTCTCCTGCATATTTTCTCATTCAAACATGCTTTTCTTTCTCTTTTTCATTTTGCATTAACAACAGCAAAAGGACCTGAAGAATTCTAATTTCTTTCTAAGGCTAATGACTCAAGATTGTTTTCTGTGCCACGTACTAGACTATGCCAATATATATTGCCACCGTTTAGTGATTGCTTTAGTAATCAAATTCATTAATTTTCAGTATAGATCACAATTCATCTTGAATATATGTCTGCATATTAAATAGGCCCATAAAAATAATCAGTGATTTCTACCAAATAACTTTATGTTCAAGTTAATATCTAGTGGATTAGACATATCACTGAGAAGACCAGGAAGAGTCGATAAAAACAAAATCAGTAACTAAATATGAATCCATTCATAATCCTAATTTAAACTAATTGATCTTTTACAGTGACACAATGACATCCTTTCTTCTCATAAGTTGACAAATACCCCATGAATGCTGGAACAAAATAAATTATTCTTTGCTCGTTTGCTGCCTGGACAAAGGTCAATAATACCTCAGGGCAAGCCCGGTCTATAGCCAATTTCTTAATATAATTCAAATTGAAAGGAAAAATCTTTCTAATAGCAAAAAAGGCACCAATAGCAGATTAAAGGAGGAATTTGTGAGGCACTGTATATACATTAAAAATTCTATGCAGTATGTGTATGCACACATAGGATTGCCCTTAAAATTTCCTTGTCACCATTAATTTAACTCTTGCTTCCCTTGGTGAGTGCAGGAATCACTACATGAGTTTTCATGTTGGATGAAGAAGATTGCAGATACTGAGACTTTCCATGCAGATGCCTGAACTTCTGCCTCCTTAATCCTAAAAGTCATTCAGTAATTTACTGCTATTCAGCTGTCCTTGCCAGTGGGAACCAGAGGGGTAAGTGCCCTCAAAAGTGGGTGTCATAGTTTGTGTCTTTCATCACCCATTAATTCACAGTGAGTCTTCATGTAATTAGCTAATAAAAGTAATTGGAGAAATTTCTCACTCCACACTTGGAAGAATGTTCTTGAATCCATTTCCTTTGCTCTCTGGCTCATGTGGATCAATTTGAACAATGTGCACGTGTTCAGTGGGTTTCAGCAAGAAAAAGATTCTTGCTTTTCTGCCACCATTTCCAGCAGCCTGGCAGTGCTGGCTGTGCTTCCATCGGACACGTATGGATGGGGCAGAGACAGGAGCAATCCCTTCCCAGCCCCAGACAAAGGAAATCCTGCTCTGTGGTGCTGATCAGTGTGTGTTGGGAGGGAGGCACCGACTGCAGAGCAGCTGCTGCCTTTAAACTGCAGGAATGCCACCAAACACCAGAGTGGAAACAATGATCCCAAACTCTGAACCCTGGGCTGCGGGGAAAGGAGTCAATGCTGTGAGAACTGACACAGGAGCTGTCACAGAAAGTAGTCCAAAGGTGTGAGTGGCTGTTTGAGTGCACAAGGAATCCTTCTGGGTATGTTTGAGGATTGGCAGCACTTACTTGATTTAAACTGGGATTGCTTCATATATCTATTAAAAGTAAAGAAATAATTCCCCAAAAGACACATAATTTACCTTTGATGATACTAGCCATGGAAAATTTCAAATGAGAAGGAAAATCCTGCTGAAACTTGTGAGAAAATGTGAACTAAGGAGATTAAAAACTGGTTTGCAAGCTCCATACTTATTTAGGCCTGTTGCCATGTGAACTATCTCTTGATATTTCTTAGTACATGATAGGAAAAAAAAGGGAATTGATACAAGGTAAAAATTTAAACTATTGATATTTTCACTAGACAAATTAGAATGTATAAGACAAATTAGAACATAATTTAAAAATTAATATAAGATTTGATCCCTTGATATACTTAATAGAAAGGTGCGTGTTGAAGAATTTTATTTAACAGTCTAAATGCATGGTGTTACAACTGTTCTTGTTTCTGGCAGGTAGCATGATATACCTCATCCAAAGCTGAATTGCAGGAAGGTGGATACACAAGTCAATGTTATTAGAGGAGCCATTTACAGCACAGAGACTACTAGTAAATATAATAGTGTGAAAGGCATTGGACAACAGATGTATAAAAGTTATTATTCTGAGTTGTTTCCATTCTCATAGTCCCCAGATTCATATTCTTCATCATCTTCCTCATCAGAATTTTCATAGTATTCCTCATATTCAACACTGTAGCTCACACTTCTACTGCCAGCAGTGAATGCAAATGGAGGTGAGGGGTCTGCAAGATATAATGGAATCCAGATTAAAAGAGTTGCAGATAGGAACAAAGAGGAAAGTACAGGTTTGGATTCATACTGCAAACTCATGGTTTCTGAATCCTTGTTATCTATGAAGAGGTTTTCATCTGATGACTTAACCTCATACCACTGAAGCTCAGGATACATGAGCAATTTCTATATGGAATCATGGAGTCACAGAATAGTTTGGTTTGGAAGGAAACCTAAAGCTCATTCAGTTCCACCCCTGCCCTGGGCAGGGACACCTCCCACTATCCCAGGTTGCTCCAGCCTGGCCTCGGACACTTCCAGGGATGGCGCAGCCACAGCTTCTCTGGGCACCCTGTGCCAGGGCCTCCCCACCCTCACAGGAAGGAATTTGTTCCTAACATCTGATCTAAATAAATCTCCCCTATTTTAGTTTAAAACAATTCTCCCTTGTCCAACCACTATCTGCCTGTATAAAATGTCCCTCTCCCTCCTTTTTATAAGCCCCCTTTCGGACTGGAAGGGACTCTGGAGTCTCCCTGGAGCCTTCTTTTCTCCAGGCCTGCTCAGTCTTGGAGCATCTCTGTGGTGTCCTCTGGTCCCACTCTAACACATCCACACCTTTCCTGTGCTGAGGACGTGTTGAAAATGCATTAAATTCCCAAAACTAGTGAACTATAAGGTCAGTCCTTTGCAGGTCCTGTGCACCTGCAAATGTTACCAGAGACAATAAAGCTTTAAAGCCACTTGCCGAAACCAGAGCAGTGACAAACTCCTCTAGACCAGGGGGTAAATATAAGACAGTGTATCCTGAGTTTGCCAGGAAAGCCAGTTCTCCCTGGAGGAAGAAGAATGTTATTCTGTAGGTCTGGGCCCCATGCAAAACAAAAGGAAAGCTATTTCTTACATATTTCTAAACCCTCTCACTGAGGAACAACAACTGTTTCCTTCCTAATTCTTTGAAAACTAAACAGCTGAGCAGACCTGCCGTGGCTCAAAGACTCCCTCAGGTACAACAGCTTTTGTTGTGGGACCTACTAAGATGAAAGGACTTCTGTAGGATAAGGATAGTGGAATAATATGTGTTTCAGCTGTATGGCTCTAATCCACAACTTTCTGTTTTCTGGAAGCTGGTATAGTTTGCAGCAAAATATTACAATGTTAACCACTTAGGGGATAAAGTAAAAGAAAAGCACACAGAGAAGTTAAAATATGGGCAGCTTTGGGTAATTTCATTTGAATTCTGACAACTCCATCCTTTGCAGCTTGCTTGTATGTATTTTTATATTCTTGACATTAAAAAATTAAAAAAAAATACCGTCAATGACTTTCAGTCTTGCAGAGGCGTATGTTGCACCATACTTATTTTTGGTGTGGCAGATGTAAATGCCTTCATCTGATTTTTTGAGGCCTTGAATCTGCAGCCAGCCTGTCACACCATACTTCTGAGGCCCTCCTCTTGCCTTTGAAAAGGAAAGAAATGTTTGAAATGTTTGAAATTGAGGAGACATCATGGTATTTCTCAAAATACTTGTGGATGGACTAAATATCATTACAACTTCTGCCTTTCTTTTAGCACCATCATGCTTTGATTGTTCTTGTTCCTGCTCTATGTTTTACATTCTTACTTCTCTGCACATCATGATTTCCCATCTCTGCTCTTTCAAATTTGTTGCCCTTCATGGTGTTCTCATTCCTGTTCTTCTCCTGTTACTGATTCCCAGTGCTCCTGTCTCTTGTTCCAGCAGCACTTGCTGCTGCTTTAAAGCATTGCCACCTGTTCCCAAGCTCAGCAATTCCTTCAGGATGAGAGCAGGCAGTGGGTCTGGGTGAGTAGTTTGGGGGCAAGGGGCCCGACCAAGCCCACATTCAGCAGGTTTTAATGGATTGGCATCACATTCCAGGAGCTTTCACACTTCACAACAGTCGGTTTCAACTGATTTGGACTAAAGCCTCCTAAAGGGTGAGTTTCTTTTCCAAACAAATAATGCAAACCCATTCAGAGATGTTAACAGAGACACTCTGATGCTGAAGGAATTAATGAGACAGGTGAACAGGGGTCAGTTTAGCCCCTGAGTGTCTCAGTAACTTTAACTCCACTGGTCCCACCTGTGTTCCTGCTGCCTCTGGAAGGATTTCCAAATAACTGAGACTTTTGGTACTTTAGTATTTTTGGTACTTTAATTAGCTTTTTCAGTGGTTTTCCTCTCTATGTTTTTGTTCAGGTTGCACCCCATGTTGATTGGATCTGACTGATTTTGTGCTGTGTATCCAGACATTTGCTGTGCATTTCACTGCATAGACTCTGCTCGTGTTCTTTGGCCATTGGAGAAGGCACACAGAAGGCTTCAGCCTTCCTGCAGGCTGTCTGTACAGCTGGCATCATTTGCTCATCTCTCCAGAATGTTATTTCCATTTAAAAGGGTTGATTTATTTGGTTTCAGCTAAAACTTTCAGCCTGTTTCTAGATTTGATTGACACTTGTGCTAATGCCATTTTACTCATTCCCCTCAGATTAAAACACTGAGGCCACCATAAAATGAACAAGTTTCTTTGCTTTCCTTACAACTACCTCAGGGGCAGAACCTAAATGACAGTCCTCAGAAACAGCATCTTGCACAGGAGAACTTTAAATACCTGTCAGAACTGGGTTTCCTGTATCAAGAGTAGAAAAAGTGCTGCAAACAACCATCCTCCCCAGAATGCTCCTTCTTTCAGGCAGTAGCCTAAATGGTTCCATTTATAAGTTTGCTCAGGTTTCTCAGAATCAGACCTACATGAAGAGGCTCTTCCATCTCTTCCTTCCCTGAAGCAGGACAGATGGTACCCTGGCTGTTCTTTCTGCTGGGACTGCCAAAGCACTGACTGAAATCATCATTCTTCATGTAGTCAGAGGGTCCCTATTGGGAGTCTATTTATTGCAAAAGTATTGGGTTCTGTAGGAGGAATTCACAGATTAACAACCCTGCTCCTCTTCCCCAACTGTATGCTATGGAAAACTCGAGTTTTACCTGAACTGAGACATGGGTGTCATCTCCTGGCAGGAACATTTTATTCCCCTTTTTTTTCCATTCAAGATGTGGCATAGGATAGGCTGACACCTCACAGCCAAAAATGACATCATTGCCTGTGTAATTCTGAGCATCCTGAGGTGGCATAGAAATAACAGGAGCTGCAAAGAACCAACAGTGGTGCTTTAGAAGGCAGTGCACAAAAGAACACAAACACAAAAGCATGTAACATTAATTCCTGCTGCACATGATACCATCACTTTGTCATTTGCCTCTCACACATTGTGAAGAGCCATGTGATTCCAGGGAACTTATAAAGCTCAGAACACCTTGTGTCTCTGCTTTTTTAAAATGCCTATTCAAAGGACCCATCTGTCCTTCTTCTTTCACATAATCATGAAAGTTGAGCTGAAAAGAAGTTGAATTTTGCCCTTGAGCTGGTCTCGGGGCCCATCAGCAGAGCTGCCAGTGCTCGACTGAACTCCAGAGGAAAGTACAAGAAATTCCGTAGCAGTCAGAGAGTGATTGATTGCATGATAGTTCTGCTGAATGTCTGTTACATTTTGGTTAGCTAAGAGCCAAAATACTGCTGCTGCAAGCTTGTCAAATTTTGGTTTTGAGTACATCAGTGTCTTGAACTTGCTAAAAAATTTTCTTATGCTGTTGTTACCCGTGGAACTCCCTGCCACAAGTTACAGGATAACAGCATTAATACATTTCACATTTCTCCTCAATTGCTATTGATTTCATCTTATATTCTTGTTATGAGACAAAGAATGAAAGAGATTGAAATTCAATTATTCCTAGAAGGTTTTATGTTATGTTTATTGTAACTATTGTGTTTCCACTTCCTTGTTTCCTGTTGTTCTTTTACCCTCATCCCCCTTCACTGTTTATTGATTGCCTCTGAATTCTGCTTTCTCCTGTTCCCGAAGCAAAAGCTGCCGGTAACCACGAGAGGGAGCCAGCCCGGGGGCTTGAGGGCATTGACAAAAAGAAATCGTCCCTCGCTGCCTTCATACGTGATGTCAGTAGATGCCCCTCTGTGAGCGTGCCTGAAGTGTTAACAGGAGATGCTGATGATGTTTAGCCGCAGAGAGCAAAATAACATATTCGCTGTTATCACAGATTTCTGTTGTGGAGATCTCTGCTTCCCCCTCTCCCTCCCCCATCCTTGTCATCAACAAGAAATGTTTTCTCTTGTAAAATCTGTTTTCTATCTAGTTCCAGACCACTGCTCAAAAAGGAATGCATTTTCTGGGCCATTGGGCTTGTATTTAGTTAGCGATTTTATTTTTTCATGGATTCCAGATGCTTGGAAATAGAAACTTTCAGTAAATAATTAATATCTTTTTAATTGGAATATTTTAATCAATACATAGGTGCAGCACTTATGGTTCAGCGTGTGAAATTGTAACAGCCTGTTCCATGTTTTCAAGCAATAACTTCTGATACATTTGTCAGTTTTTCACGATTGGTGTCTGTGCAGAAAATAATAAATGCATACTGATTAAAATTAATTGCAAACAAATTATACAGCAAGCTATCAGCTTTCCCATTTATAAATGCCTTATTAAACAATCTTGCTAATCCTCAAAAGTAAGATTTTCCAAACTAGAATACTTAAACCCTTAAATGCTTGTTCTTTCATGAGAACTGTACATTCAGAATCTATTATTTCAAAAATCTTGCATTCAAATCAACAAATTATTCAAATATTAACTGAATATCATGGATGAGAATATTTTTTTGCCTATGAACTGATTACAGAGGGATAATAAAACAGTCTTAAAAAACAATCTTAAAACTCGGTGCAACCACACTTCTTTTCATGATACATCCAGCATCATACATGGAGTTGAGCTTAAAATGTACAAAAGAAACCAAATGTCTGCATTGGCTCACAGGAGTTCTTTAAACTATTTCTGCACAGAGACAGTGTAAAAAGCTTTTCCCATAGGCAGGGGTTGCCTGGTGAGTTTTTGTTGTGGTGCTGACCCTGGGAATGCCCTGACAACACTGACATGACCCAGCACTGAGCCCTGCCCGTGGCTCAGCCACCCCGTGAGGGTACAGCTGCAGCTTCCAGAACACAAGGGGCTAAATCACAAATCTGTATTATAGTTGTCCAGCACTGTGCACCATACACCAGGATGAATTCCCCATTGGAAATACCCCTCCTGCCATTCCTTGTGAGGAGAAGACAGCTTGGAAATGCCTGGGTATGATCCCAGTCCCAGCAGCTGAGTGCAGGACTGAGCAGGGCTGGCACCATGTGAGATCAAACTCACAGCAAGTGTAGTTTTCATCTCACCAAACTAACTTTTCTGAGTATGAACACACACTCAATATTTGTATTATCTACTCAGGCTTGAAGTGCCTTCAGATATATTACATGTCTCACAACACTATTTTGCTGTATTTTGCAGAAGAAAGTTAAAGTTGTACCATTGTAACAGAAATTTATAAACTTCATTTTTGAGGGTTTCAGATTTTGTGTTCAGGTAAGTTCTGCAATGCATATCTGTGTGGACTTTGCATAACTGATTATAAACAGAGCTGTACTGTCATCTTGATTCCTGGTGTAAATAAATTTCTGTTGATAGCAATAGAAAGCATTCTGATATCTCAGTGTCTGGAGCTGGATGGGCAGGAGGTGCTCCTTTCCCTTTACAGTCTCAGTCACTTATTAGTTGTCCCCATGTGTTACAGAGGACATAAACAGAAGCCAGGAAAAGTCAAAATACTGCTTCACTTTTCATAGTCATCCCAATACCACTCCTGACTAATGAATTATGTAATTCATAGGATATTTTTTCTCATAATGTTTATTATTAATTTTTGCCAATCTATGTCTGATTTGATGAAAGTGGCAGAAAGATTTGTGGCTTGTTTATTTGTTTACATTTAAAATAAATCGTGTGACAGCTAAATATAAACAGAGTCACTGCTAAATTGTTCTGGTAGTTCATGAAATTATCTGCAGCAGAGGTTTGAATGTGAGTGGGGATAGTTTAGGTGTGGAGAATCTGTATATAATTAATGTACTTAGTAACTTTGGAAAAATGTTAGATAAACTGATCAAAACTAGCTTTCAGGATAGGCTATTTCAGTGTTTCTTTAGTGAGCTAGGCCTTTTTCTCCTTTTTCTGGGGACAGGGGAAAGATGAAAGGCTGTACTCTTCTGATGAAAGGAGTTTATTGTTGTTTATTTATTCATTGGTTGCTGTATACAATTGATCCATTTGGCATCAATAGAAAACAGCAGATGCTTTGAAGGAGAAATAACAAAACAAAGTACTTTGACTTGAGTGAAAGTTATATTTATAGCTTGGTACCAAAACCCCACAGTGCTCGGTGTTTGTTTCGCATGCAAATGAGAGTCAGCGAAAGGCGGGGAGTGCGCTGCGTTCCGGGCCACAGTGCGGGTCCTTTGGGCATCGGCTGCAGCCACGGACAGACAGTGGGAGCCATGGAAAAGCCACTGTGAGCCATGGAAAAGCCAGTGTGAGGCAGGGAGAGCCGGTGTGAGCCATGGAAAAGCCAGTGTGAACCAGGGAAAAGTCAGTGGGAGCCATGGAAAACCCAGTGTGAGGCAGGGAGAGCCGGTGTGAGCCATGGAAAAGCCAGTGTGAACCAGGGAAAAGTCAGTGGGAGCCATGGAACGCCAGTGGGAGCCGCGGACCCTTTCCCAGCCCCGGGGCTGCCCCTGGCGGCTCTTGCGGGGCCGTGAAAGCCGCTGCTGTCCGCGGGAGGCTCCGGGTCCGTCCCGAATCCCCCTCACAACCTGCGAGCCCAGCGAGGGAGCTGCACCTCGGGGAGAGGGAGGAGAGGGGCACTCGTGTGCCCTCCCCGCCGGTGCAGCCCCCGCCCGGGCCCAGGGCTCCGGGCCGAGGGGCACACGCCATACACGCCGTACACACCAGCGGGGCGCGTTCCTCCCCTGCAGCCGAGATGGGCCCCCGTTTTTCGTAACTAAACTCTGCATAGCACTGACACAGTTATGAACTTTCCCCAGGCTTCTGTGCATTTCTATAAGATGAGCAGTCTTAGCAATCTTCCTCTGCATTCTTGGAGAGAGGGTCCAGCCTTTCTGGGGACCCAGGGGAGCAGGGAGAAAGCACAGGGAGTGATGCCATACTTAGAGCAGCTGAGCTCATCCCTTCTGCTTGGGGAGCAGCAGTGTAATGATGCACCTCAGGGGCAGCTGGGGGCCCGGTGGGTGACAACACCAGCAATTAATAGTGGGAGTACTTCCAAATTAAAGTTTCTTGAATGTGGCCAGTTCTGTTAAATTCATTAGAGGGACCATTGCTTTAAACCTCCGTGTCTGAGCAGCTGCCTCTGCACTTGCTAATAGAGTGGCACTTCTAGCCAAAATCTTTCTGGAGGGGTTCTGCCACAAGCACTAGTGCTATTTAATCCCAAACAAGAATGTCTACCCAGGGCTGACAGGCTTTCAGTCGTGCTTCAGGATGCTGTACACATCTTTACTGAATAAAGTAATTTCCCACCTTAATGGCCTGGTGGCAAGTAAGGAATTCTTTAATGGATATTTCTCCTGCAACTAGGGAAAGAGGAAGAAAGCCTGGTATTAGCTGTTCATCACTTTTCCTTTTAAGTGTTCGATATCCAGTGTTCATTCAATATAAAACCCAGCATACAGTCTGAGACTGCTAGAGAGAGGAGTGGGTAAAATGTCCCTGAGTGGGTAAAATGTCCCATACATGGTCCTTTGCCAGCATTGTAATTTTGGATTCCTAGAACTGTGACCCATTTGTAGCCAACAGACCTCTTCTACTTACCTCATTTGAGAAAATATTTAATTAACTTAAAAAACCCAGTAATTTCTCATTCAGAAAATAAAAGCCTTTTCACATTGCTTAAGTGAAAAATGCCCAGGATTAATGACTTGCAATAATGTGAAGAATGGGAACAGCACATGAGCAGGAGGTAGGATTCTGCTGTAAACCCATGTAAGAATCCTTCCACTAACAATTATCACAGACAGCTGTTCATGCACTGCAGGTGTCTTTAGGGAAATTGTTTCAGCTTCATTCTGTTGTAATATTTGGATTGCTGTTTCATGGGTTAGCTAGATTTTATGATGATTCTGAAACTGGATAATTCTCCATTAAAAAAAAAAAGAAAAAAAAAGACCAAAACTCTCAACTAAACCCTATCTGCTTCTATTGCCCCTGCTTCCCTGCTCACTATATATATTCACTGGTGTATACACACATGCAGATATATATACACATATACAGACATGTACATATATCTATATAGATATAGATATATATCTGCCTTACTATCACCACTTTAAAATTAGGTCAGTCCTCCTATAATGATAATTTCTCCCAGATTATCCTGTTTGTTTACTGATTCCCAATTAGACACACAACTTTTGTAGAACAAAAATCATACTCTGATTATAAAAATCATAGTCTGATTATTCAGACCAGATCCAGTCTGTAGGTTGGTGGTTTATTAGTCATCATGTGATTTAATCCACTAGTCTAATAGAGAGGCTTATAACATCCAAGATAAAGTACCAGCTGCTGAACCATGTTTAGTATAAAGTCGTATTATAACAGAATAATGATAACAGAAATGCAGTATTAGTTTAATAAAGTTAGACTTGAGCAGCTAGTAACACATCTGAAAATAAGAATCAGCCCTTTTTTCAGTTTGGAAGTGCCTTTGTACACATTACCTGATTCACATGGCCCTTTGTGTTTCATGCTGATATTTCTTTTCGCAGCATAAGCCTTGTTGAACTCACAGATGTTCTCGTAGGTTTTCCCTTCAGATCCACAGACGCTCTCTTGAGATTTGCACACACACTGGGGTTCAGGGACTTCCCCAAACTTTGCTTCATCAGCATCCAGCCTGCACTCGAGGTCATCCCCACATTGCCCATAAAAATGATTGCTCTGGTCCAAGTCGCAGATCTGACCTTCCACATTCCCACATTCCCGGCAGCAGCCACAACGATCCAACACGGTCCCGGCTGGACACTCTTTAGGCTCAGAGCAAAGTGCCAAATCACATTTTCCACAACTATCTCCTTCCCTTAACAGCCTCCACCAACCTCGGTGGTACAAGGCAGGGAAACTCTGAGAAACCTGTACCAGTGCTACCAGCACTGCTGTAACCATCCGGTGCTTCATCTCGGGAGTGTAACAAATAAGCAGAAAAGGTCCTTGGAGTAAAGCCAGGGGGAGGAAAAAAAGGAGAAAAAGAGGAAAAAAAAGAGCAAGCCAGTGAGAGAAAAACACCACAATCCTGGTTTTGTTTTAGAATATAAACTCTACTGCAAACACAGACTTTAAGAAAAAAATAGCACTGGATTCCTAGTCTGGAACTGATAATAAAAATGCATAAAACCCCACCGGCTTTTCTCTAATGCAGTTTGGAATGTGAGTATTGCTTGCAGAGACCAAACTGCCCCTTCTGACAGCTGAGTTGAAGCTCTCTGAAAAGCTGTTTGCTCAGTGTCTCCTTGAGCCAAGTTTGCAAATCATTGCTCTACTGAAACATTATGTTGCAGCTATTGTAGAAAGGGGAACATGAGTGTAAAATGAAAAATAGACTGCTATGAGCATCCCTCCCCTCCATCAGGTGAAAAAGATGGTTAGAAAAAGATAGGCATGGGTTCAAACTAGCACCCAAAATCCAAATGCCATAGGGCTGAGCCAGTGCTCCAGAGACAGGGGCTTGGTTTAACACCAAGTGTGATCCCCTAACGATCACAGCTGGGGGCTCTGAATTAACAGTTTGCTTACGGGCTCTATACAAGTGAGAGACAATCCAAGACAGCCAGAATTGAGTTTAAACTCTTGGATTTAAGATGAAAGATGCCTATAACCACGACAGAGCCCATTGTTCTCTCTCCATATGTCTTCTTTTCAGAATTTATGTGTGTCCATGCTTTGCAACAAAAATAATGTGCTTGGCTGTAAGAACAACATACGAGAGGTTTAGAGCATAGACAAACATGAGCAAGCTGCTCCAGCATCTTCAAAAGGAGATTCTGCTCAGTTTAGATGCTGTGCTCATCTTTTCAAAGCCCTTCTCTACCTTGGTTTCTTAGGATGTCATTAATACTGCAGGTTATGAGAGAAGTAACTCTGATTTCTTTCCCTTCTTTTTGTGCCAGTCCAGGGCGATGGCTTTGCAGGATCTTTTCTCACCAGATGCTGCACTTCTCTCTGTCCATCTCAGCATTCAGACACGCTCTCTACCTCCTTGGCAGGAATTTCCCCTCCCTTGCCCTGCTGATGAGATTTCATGTCTGTAGCCCACAGGCTGCTGTTATTGTTCAAATCACGTGCAGCTCACCAGCAATGCATCTTACTGTCTGTGGGTAGAAATGAAGCATTGTGGACTTACAACCCCTGCAAGCCTGGCTCAGTGCTGTGGGACAGGGATCACCATGCCCTGCAAATGAAATGTCTCTGTGTGTTGGCTTAAAATAACTCTATGTGCATCACAGTTAAAAAAAATGATACTGAGACACTGTTAACAAGGTAAAATAAATGAAAAGTCATGCTTGTACCTACTTGTCCTGAAATCTTTCACAAGTGGCTTTCCCTCCTCTTTTATTATTCATGGTGTGTACTTGCTTGCCTAAATTTAGTGAAGGATGCATTTTGTTGTACCAGCCTTGTGTCCTCTGGGTGCATCCACAAAGGCAAATCTTTTGAGATCATATCATGGAATCACAGAATTAACTAGGTTGGAAAAGACCTTTGAGATCATCAAATCCAAGCTATGACCTAACACCACCTCATCAACTAAACCATGGCACTAAGTGCCACATCCAGTCTTTTTTTAAACACTTCCAGGGGTTGTGACTCCCACCTGGCTACAACTCCCTTTCAGGTAGTTGTAGAGAGTGAAAAGGTCTCCCCAAGCCTCTTCTTCTCCAGGCTAAACAACCCCAGCTCCCTCAGCTGCTCTTCACAGGGCTTGTGTTCTATTTTCCATCCCAAGCATTTCCATGGCTTTTCCCAAGTTCAACTTCCTACCTCCAACACAATTTAAGATTACCTCTTGCTTTGAGTTAAGTTGCAGGCTGCTTCAAAACCACTTCCTTCTCCCAAACAGCAGATAATACAATTTCCCCCAGCCCGCATTGATGAAACACTTCTCGAAGCCAGCCTGGAGGGACCTGCAGGCTGCTCCTTTTTTTTCCCCTGTGATGACTGGGCTAATTCACATTCTGTAGTGCAAATTTTTGCTTTGAATTTTGATTCAGATTGTAAAGAAGTAAATTATATGTTTAATTGATGTTTTTAACATTGAGAGTTGGAAAAAAATAGTAACCACTGAATTTAATGGGAAATTGATTTTTTTTCCCAAGTTCTTATTCTGTTTAATTTGGTTTATTTCACATTTCCTCATCAAGTTGTAATTGGACATTTAGCTTTGCATTATAAGGTCTACTCATCACTGTCTATTTCATTATGTGCATCTACAGCTGTAGGAGATGAGTATCTATAGGACAAGTGTTTGCCAAAGCTCATACAAAGTAACAAAAATGTTTATAAGGGGGAACCTTATATGCAAGATGGAGCCAGAGCAGGAAGGGGCTGCAGGCCAGCACTGCCCTTGTTAAGGCTGAGCTGTGCCTGGCATCTTCCAGGAGGCCTGTGATCTGAGGGCTGTAAAACAGAATATTGCAAGGAAGTACCTCCTGTGAGCTGGCACAGAGGAAACCCATCAAAGATATCCTGGAAAGCACTTTTGACATTTACCTGGCTCATGTAATCTGAATTCTTGGTGGGTTCAGCCTCTGAGTTAAGAACTGGGAATGTGGTCTAGTTTAAACAGCTGCTACTTGGCAAATGATCTGCAGCTGAAGGTTGTTTGGCCTCTGATTCCTGAGATCACCTGGAAAATACTGGGGCAACGGAGGTTAAAACACTGGAGTATGTGAAATGGCCTGGTACCTGTCTGAGTGTCTTTCATTAGCAAGCTTTCATGTGACAAGCTGAGAACTCTCCACACAGTGAGTGGCAGAGCCAGAACAAGAGGCATAAAGGAGGAGGAAGGAGAAAGAGCAGGATGCACAGCTGGGTTTGAAGTGGCACATCTAAAGGCAGAGTCCCATCTGCTTCAGTAATAAAATATACATTATATCAATAAATCTCTAATCCCCAAAGCTTTCTTTGGTTGGAAAATGTGTTGATTTTCAGCACAAACCTTGAATTATCTTAACCCTAAATATCTCCCAGAACAAAACACAAGCAGCAGTGGATTAATGTCACTGGTGGAGCTGCAAGAACAGCACCAAAGTGCACTGTCTGCTTTTTAGACACCACCCCTCCCATGGATCCTGGAGGGCTGAGGAGTGCACAGGAGGCCTCCACAACCCCTCCAGCAAGGGGAGGAGGCACAAAGCTGCAGTGCATGGGGGGAGCTTTCTGCCATCAGCTGGGAAATAACACCTTGGTGAATAATTTCTGTTAACAGGAAGGTTGAAAGGCATTAGTGTCTCAGCAGGAAGGGTAGTGTTGGCTTCCTCAGCTTTTCCCCAGTATTTCCATATGGTGTGATCAGTGCAAGGAGTTCTGCCACCATCTTGTGGAAAGGGCAGCACATGATTTGGGCAATGGGCAGTGAGGGGACATGGAAAAGCAGCCCAAGATTCCTGTACCCACAGGCTTTGTCTTCCACCAGGACACAGGCAAGGTCTTGAAGGATAATTCTTGTGATTTGTTAAGGAAATGATATTCCTATTCATTTCCTGCTTTCTCGGGCCCTGGTGTTATGCTGAGCTTCTGGCTTGTATTGCATTATTTTGCTTTGCATGGTCATAGGTAGGTACATGGCTGATGCAATTTGGAATCCTGTTGCTGGGCATTCCTGAGATACTGCTCCTTTAGACAAAATATGGTTCAGCTCTTCATTCTGTTTTCATTTGTCTCAATGTGAGTTTTAATTAAGTAAAGGTTTCTGAATGTAGCTTTTGCCAGACTTGCAGATCTGGTTCTCACACAGTGTCTGGGTTTGGGACAAATTGGAGGGGGCAGAAACCTCTGACAGAAGTTCCCTTCCTTGGATTCAATACCTCTGGTTTTCTCCAATACTGAGAGAGAGACCAAATATGCCTGTATTGCTGAATGTAAGGGAAAAAAATAACTCTTTCCCAAGAAAAAAAGAAAAACGCCAACAACAATACTGATAGAAAGAAAAATGAAACTATTTTACTAAAAATAAAACAAACAAAAAAAGGAAAACAAAACACAAAACAGAGTAAACCAAAACAAAACAATAGTAAAACAGAATGTCACTCACAACCCCCACCCTCTCCATTCTTGGTTAAACCTGGGAAGAGTTCTTGGTCTATGGACAAAAGGATCCTGTACACCAAGAGAATGGCCCTGCAGGGTTCAGATGGAAGGTCCTCTCACACAGTGGGGCTGGAGCAGCACAGTGTGGCAGCTACAGGGAGCAGGGAGGGAGCTCCAGCCTTGGTGGACAAACTGGCTGGAGACAAAGCCAAGCTCAGGGTGGGAAAGGGTTGCCAGGAGGAATCTCTCCAAAAATGGTGCGGGTGACTTCCCACAGTGCTGTCCCAGGAATGAAAGAGAGAAACTGCAAATGCTGGCCAGTTTTACTCCTCCAAGTTCCTGTGGTGTCTTCCTTTCAAGGGATCCCCCCTCCTCTCCAGCTGCTCCTCTGTCGGCCCCTGTGGAGTGGTGTGAAGGAAGTGCTGCCACAGTGGGGAGGGGAATTGTCTCTCATACTTTTTTTCAAAGCTGCATGATGATATGAAAAATTTCAGCCACAAAATATTCCTTCCTTTAGCTAAACTGTAACACATACACATGCACAGTGGCCCTGTGAAGAATACCAGCAAAATATAAAAACATTTCAATCGTTCCTTTTACCTTTTTTCCTCTCCTTGAACAGGTGAAGTCAAGTTTGGAAAATAGATTGTGCTACCTACCTGGACTTGAAATTCCTTTAAAGAGAGGAAATCTTGGCTATTTCCATCCAAGAAACTTTATACTTCTATTACACGACCAAAAGAAGCATTAAAGAAAAAGAATGTTGTCAGATGCACTGGGTTATAGCACTGGGTTATAGCAGGGTACAGGTGGCTCTGCCTAATGGGTGTGTGCATTACCTGGTACTGTACAGATCCCATGGGATCATTTTTCTCCCCACATACTGAGCTTCAGTGGAGGTGCTTAACTCACCTGAAAGCAGTATTTAGTTTTGCTGAAGTAAGTGGCAAATGGGGGCCAAAAGAAGTGAGAAAGGTGGGTTCCCTTTGCAGGTTCCTACCAGCAGTGCTGACCAGCAGTGATGCAGCTCAGGCAGCCCTGGGGTGTCCAAACAAAGCCTTTTCTAGGGCCAGTCCTATTTGCTGACATGTTGCTTTCATGAGTCTCATCATTAGGGCTGTAAGCACATGAACTATAAGTTAATTGTACTGTAACATGATTATTAAACCCATTAATCAGAGGCAGGAGATCCGTAATTAACTTATTCTCCAGCATCAAGTAAATGATTCTGCTGTGAGCTTTAAGAAAGCAATTGTTCACTAATATGCAAAATGTAGTGTGGCTATTAGACTATAAGACTCTGTAATTGCATAATTGAATTATAAATTTTGCATATTCTAATAACATTTTAATTATTTTCTTTGTAAAGTTAAAGCAGAGGTTTGTTTTTTTTTGCAGCTTTTTAAGACTTTACACTTAATTTTCAAAAAATAGAAAAAAAAATCAAAATTAATGTGTGTCCTCTGCGTGTAAGATGATCCTTTCTGTGAAAGGCTTTGACCAGGCTTTGGGTGGCTCACATGTTTTCAACAGTGGCTGACTGTAGATTTCTCCTGTTACACATTTCAGGATCATTGTTGTTGGCCACTGTAGGCAGTCAAATTTTAACCTGCAAAGACCAAAGAAGTGCCTCACAGCACTGTGCTAGTACCAAATGTGTGGGTTTGGTTTAATACAGGTTTACTGTTTCTTTTTCACACAAGCTACTATTTCTTTCCAAGAGGCCAGATGTTTTAAGGATTCTTTTCTAAACTGTTCTGTGTCTCTGCTGACCTTTAATTAGACCAAATTACTGAAAACAATTGCAGTCCTACCCAGAAACACCTGAGCCTCCTGTGGAAGGTGGTGCTGCAGTAATTCTTCTAGGAGGTGAGTTGTAGAGAGGACACTTGCACAGAAAGTATCAGAAGAACATTTCACCCATATGCCCTGCCCACATTTTCAATCTAGAAAATTTCTCTTGCTCATCTTAAACCTTTCTCTGTACATTTTAATCACAAGTACAATACAGAAGCAACAGTCACCATTGTTCCCCTTCCTGTTGAAGGAGGGGAACATGAAGGTTTGTCCATCTTTTGCCTTTATTTTGGGGTTGCTTTTTCATTACACTCTGCTTAGCACAGAACACAGTATATGTCAGGTGTCATGTTCTACTGCAGCAGCTGCTGCAGTTTAATGCAGAGTGAAACAATTTGTGTGTCAAAGGCAGTTGCTGTGCACATCAACAGTGACATAGAAGTGCTGTCACACTCACACACAGGCACAGCAGGGCTCCAATGACACTGGAGCTTGGGGAAAATGTGTCACACCTTGACACACAAAACCAGACAATAAAAGAGCAGCACAAGAAAGCATGTCTTGTGTGTGCTGCCAGCCACAAGCACCAGGACAGAAATGGGGCAATGGGCTGGGGGACCTGCAGTGAGCACAAACGGGTGAGAGGAACATGTCCCTGGGGCCCAGCTTATCCCAGGGTTCTGGGTGGTACCCACTTAACTCTGTGACCAAGACATGGCTGATATGACTGTGAAAGTGTCTGTCAATGTCCAGGTGAGCCCTTTGCTATTCTCATCTCCTCCTGGGTGCAACGTTCAGCAGGATGTTTGAAAACTGGCCTGGTCCCTATCACAGACCTGCACGAAATGTGCTCTAAGCATTTGGAGAGGGGCTGGAAGAAAACAAAACAAAAAATCCCAAAGCCACATGGTTCTGATTTTCACAAGGTGCTTTAACCTAACAGACTGCAAAGTAATATTAGCTGTGCTGCTGAGAGCAGCTGTGTCTGTACCTGCCCATCCATCTCCCAGCAGAGGCAGTGACAGGAGACACAGCAGGAAATTTAAGCCTCAAGTTGACATTGGTGGTGCTACTGGTTACATGTACCAGCAAAGTTCTTAAAAGGGGCAAACCACAGTGTTCCCTGGGAAAACCTAACAGAGAGAGGGAGATCTATGAAACTTGCAGAATGTAGAGTCATTTTTCTTGGAAAACCTAATGTTGATGGTTAGGACAGTTTGCTATGTCCAGTTTATATAAGAGCTGCCGATATAAAATTACTTCATAGATGGATATTTATGAGAAGTTTCATTTCAAATAATATCATTTTTTGCCTCTGGCAGTGCTGTTGTTTTGCCCTGTTATTACTGGGAACTAAATCTTTAGGATATTCTAACTATACCTGCAGGGTCTGTTTGATCTACACAGCAAAGTTAATATTTTCCAAAGCAATAGAAACTTTATAAGGGAAAGTCTCATTAGCAAAAACTACCTGTCCCTAAAACCAACCAGGAAATCAGGTACAGAGAGGAAACTTGAGGGATGTTCCTTCAGTTTTTCCTGCTTCTCTTACAGCATTACTGAGAAAAGTAGTGTTCTCCATGACAGTGAATGCACAGATATACACTATTGGTTTTCCTCTAGGAAAGCAACTAGAAACCAAGTTGTGATACAAGCAGAATTCTCTCACCTTGTCTCTCTTGCACATGGATCTTGCACAAACTACTCTGATCTATCTCTTGAAGGAAATAGGATTCACCCTGGGTGCCAGCCCTGCTCTGAGGTCTGTGCAGGAGGGGATACTGGCACTCCCACTGAAACCTCCAAGGTGTTTCTAAAAGCTTTGCATGTCTGTTCCTAATAAAAGGCATAGAAGCTGGAAATGGCATTAAGCAAGGGAATGTGAATGAAGATTTTGTGAAAGCATGAGTTAAGAAATAAAGGCCTGTGTCCATTTAAATTGGTAGCCAGACTCCTGTTAGTTTAAATATGTTTGGGATTTCACCCTGTGCTTTCTTTCAGATGAGCTGGTTTCCTGTTTGAGTTGGCAGGGCAGATGCCTTTGTCCCTGTCCAACAGGGTGTACTTGGGATTGTTTTTCTGCCCAGGCTGATGGAGTGCTTTTGGAACTCTCTGTCTATTCCAGCCACAGCAGGGCTGGAGACACCAAACACAAAAAGCATGTGTGCACTGAAAGACCAGAATGGTTTTCTGTTAAATGCTGACCTGCTTGTTCTAAAGTAAATGTCTGAAAGCACGAGCTGTCTTGGAGGGCTGCTCTGATCTTATGTTTGTCATTACATTTCATGACAACTGACATGAACCTAAGTCTGCACCAAAGGGGCTTTCTATTATGTGACACCTTCAGCTGGTTACAAACACCAGGTAAGTGGTGTGAAATGATGCTGCAGGGAGGGATTGCTCTTACTACAGCAGTAAAGAGGAAAGGACACTCCCTGGCTGCTCTCCTGTGCCACAGCACATGGCGAAGATAGACCCACTCGTGTTTGTGTCTTAGAGCCAGGGCTTGTGGGCTGAAGCAAAAGAAGAATCACAGAATGACAGAATAAACAAGGTTGGAAAAGACCATTGAGATCATCCAGTCCAACCTATTACCTGACACCATCCCACCATCTAAATCACTGCACTAAGTGCCTCATCCAATCTCTTCTTAAACACATCCAGAGACAGTGACTCCACCACCTCCCAGGGCAGCCCATTCCAATGGGAAATCACTCTTTTTGTGAAAAAGTTTTTCCTAACATCCAGTCTAAACCTCCCCTGACTCAGCTTAGGACTGTGTGCTCTCATTCTGTCACTGGGGGCCTGAGAGGACAGACTGACCCCCACTTGACTCCTGTCAGGGAGTTGTAGAGAGCAATAAGGTCTCCCCTGAGCCTCCTCCTCTCCAGGCTGAACACCCCCAGCTCCCTCAGTCGCTCCTCATAGAATTTGTGCTCCAATCCCTCCACCACCCTCATTGCCCTTCTCTGGACATGTTCCAGTATCTCAGTATCTTTCTTAGACTGAGGGGCCCAGAACTGGACACAGCTCTCAAAATGTGGCCTAACCAGTGCTGAGTACAAGCAGGACATCTCTGGGAAGACCTGAACCAATAGTATAACGTCAAAACTATTGTCTCTTTGGGGGAAGGAGGGGAAAATAATCTCTATATTTAAAACAAAGCACTGCAGGTGGGCATTTGTCTCAAGCATAAATTTAAAATTCTGGCCTGATGGGAAGACTTGATCTAACAGCAGTGGTGAGAGCCATCTGCATGGTCTGACCCCTGTGGAGCTTTAATTCCATGTTCTCTGAAGTTTGAGGGTTTGTTTTCCAGGGGTTTCAATCCAATAAAACATAATAGAGTACCGAATTAATAAAGATTCACATGTTTTGTAATTTAGTGGAACTAAAAAACCCACATTGAAACAAATACAGGCCATTTCCATTCAAATCTCTCTTTTAGCAGAGGCTTGGTAAATGAAGGGACTCTCCAGTCAGTGTGACTGAAAATAAAATCCCTATGAAATACTAGAAAGACTAAAGCTAGATGAATCCTGGATTCACAGGCTCCCAGAGGGCCAGTTCTCAGGCCATGCTCCAGACAGTTTAGTGCTCAGCACATGCAGATGTCCAGCACCTGCTGAAGCCCTGGCCCTGAAAGGCAGGACCTCATTATGCTGGTACATCCCAGATCTGAAAATCTTTTCTGTTTCAAAACTGTGCCAGTGTACACTCATCTCTATATGGGATCTGGGACCTTCCCAGGGAATGCATTGACATTATACAAAAACATTTCTTCTTGGAGGACAAAAAAGCAACTCCATATCTAGAACTAAATTTGCTTCCACTTCCCTGTTCACAATTCATAACTCTTCATGTAACTAACTAGCAGGGATAAGCACCCAAATGTCAGGTCCAAAATATGGATTTCTTGTTTGCAATCATCTGCTCTAATCTGATGAAGGAAGTAAGACAATGCAGATTTCTGTGCCCAAATAAAGCAGCCTGCAGTTCCATATTGAATTCTCCCAGTGAAGAGCCAAATGAGTAAAAAACAATTTAAAAGAGTTTGAAACTACATGAACTTCATGAAAAACTGCAGAGTTTGAGACAAAGATCTCAAAAGAATAAGGAAAAAGAAAGAAAATGCATCAAATTATTCATTACAGACTTCAGACTCATCTCAGATTAATAAGAAGCCCATTGGCTGATTCCAAGTGCAACAACAAACTGTAATTTAAAACAGTTTCTATTAATTAATAAATAGAAAAGTTATTTCAGTGGGAATTCGGAGAAATTTTGCTGCCAAGTACAAGCACTAAACAGTCTTCCCTTGTAAAGACATGGCTTGCTGTCTGGCTGTGTGTTGGGACAATAACTACTCTGAGCATCCAATTCAATCACTAGGTTTGAAATGGAATTAACTTTGCAAAAATGCAAAGGATCCCTATCAGCAGATGGTAGTGTTTGTGTATACAAACACCTCTTGCAAATGTTAATGTAAACTACATGCTCTGAAACAAGAGGATTCCTGCACTGAGCCCTTCATCCTCCTGAAAATGAAAAATGACACTGCAAGCTCAGACTGGTTGCTGCTGCAGCAGGACCATTGCCTGCTTATTGCTTATGCTGGGTGAACTGGGCACAATCGAAGAGAGGGGAAAAACACAGGTGGAGGGCATAGAAGGAAGCAGGGGAATGTTGAGCTGTACTAAAATGAGGTGTCTCTCTCCCTTAGACATAATATTAGCTCTAGAGGAGGGCTCCAAATAGGCTGTGTTAGCCTGATTTAGCTCTCCTCTGTAGTATAGCTCCTTCATATTTTACCTCAAAGTGCTTTATGCCGCTGTTTAGTGTTTTTGTTTGCCAGCTGTGGTGACTTTTCATAGCTTGTTGTGAGGCTTTATGTTCCTCTGGGTTACAAGTATTTGCATCTCTTGCAAGTGCCTCAAGTTATGGTGTTGCCTGATGCTGCTCCCCATCCATCCTGCTCCCCTGTGTCAGCATTCACATGTGTCTGTCCACGAAGGTTTAGAGTGCAAATGTTCTTAAAAAGAGACAAGATTCCAGAAGCTGCAGCTTAAGGCAAGGTAACTGCAGACCAGAAATATCACTGCAAAGCAGAATTATCTCAAAAAGCCAGTCAGACTTTTCTTCTGTACATTCACAATCCTCCAAGAGCACAAATGAACTGTCACCCTGTAAATAGTGGAATTTACAGTGGAAAAGTAAACATCAGGGCTGACTCTGTCCTCTGCCAAGCTCCCTCAGAGCTATAGGGCAGATGCAGTCAGTGGGAGATGAAATCTCTAAGCACAGGAACTATCAGCCTGGAAACTCTTCTGAGGGTTAGGCTGCCACTCAAGCCCCTTCCTGTTCCCTGTAGAGCCTTTGCAAGGCTCAACACTTGAGCAAAACAGAGCTGTGTGCAGTGCTGACCTGTGGCTTTATTGTCCCCTGCAGCTTATGTGTTACACACCAGTCCTTTGTGGGAAAGGCTGGTTCTCATCTGAATATATCTGGACATGTGGAAAAATCCCTCCTTCCCCTGCTACCTCCTGTCCCTCCCTTCCTTCTTGAAGTTGTCAAAATCAGCAATAAATGAGAATATACAGAGCTGATATTTTTTGAGACAACACGTCATTGGCTGGGCTGGTCAATGGAAAGTCCTCTGCTGTACAGAGGTGTAACTTAGAACAACTCCTGGGCACCCTCAGAGCAGCAAAGTTGTAACAAAAGCTGCAGCTAATGAAAGCAAGCCTTGGGGTGGCTGTCTCCTGTAGTCATAGGATCTTTCAGGTTAGAAAAGGCTTTTCTGGGGAGGGTCTGGAGCACAATAATGTGGAGCAGTTGAGGGAGCTGGGGGTGGAAAGGCGGGGGGATGCTGTGGATCAAGCTCTGCTCCCAGGGAAGAAGGGACAGGACAAGAGGAAATGGCCTCAAATTGTACTATGGGAGGTTTAGATTGGATGTTAGGAAACATTTCTTCATTGGAAGGGTGGTGGCATTGGAACAGGCTGTGCAGGGCAGTGGTGGTGTCACCATTCCTGGAGGGACTGAAAAGCCACGTGGATGTGGCACTTAAGTGCTTGTGATGATGGTGGCCTTGGCAGTGCTGGGGTTACAGTTGGGCTCAATGATCTTACAGGGCTTTGTACAAAAAAGTTTCTTTTGTTAACATTAATATTTGGCAGCTGCTGTAGAGGCATTAGGGAATTCTAGTTGGGTTTTAAAGAAAGAAACCGATACAGAAAGAAGGTAATGATTTTTTTAATAGAGGATCTCTCTGAGGAGTTGTGTTCATATCACAAACATTCACTTTATTACATTTTATGGAATGGACTTTAAATGCCAGTATATACAAGACAACATTTCATTATTGGAGTTTGTGTTTATTCACTTGCCACTGTCAGTCTGTTCCCCTTTGTCTTCTCGTGCTGCTTTTGTACAAGGTATGATTCATGAATATGTGGTTCAGATCCCTCACAATATAGCGTGGTGAGGTGGTTCAATAAAAAGTTATTAAGGTGAAAAATCTATAGTTTTGTGTGCTCTGCCCATCTTCTATAGGAACCCCCAACAGGAGACTCTTACACTAAGCAAACACTGCGTGCTGAGACTGCAATATCAGCTCCAAGCCGAGTGGCCTCACTCAGGCAGGACAGGGCTGAATGGCAGCCCCTGCCCACGGAACTGTGGGATTACCCCCTCCCAGTCATGGAAGCAGCCTAGACCAAAAAAGGGCAGGGGGATCTGCAATAAAATATTCATTTTATAACCAGGAAATAAAGACTTATGGTAGCCTTAAGCTATGCAATACCAAATGGCATGTAACCGAATGTGTGGCACGTTTAATTTATCTTTAAATGAAAGTTCTGGGTCCTGCTGGTTGCAGGATAAACAAAGCTGATTTTGGGCAGTTTCCAGAGCCCACTTAAAACTGAATTTCGGCAAAAAATAACACAGTTTCAGCCTAAAATAGCGAATCAAAGGGTGATTTGAGCAGCCTCCCTCAGGCCACACATGCTTTTCATGCAGCAGCACTGCTGACTTGCCACAGCTGCGCAGCCATTGAAAGAGGGGATGACAAACAGGCCACTTGTGCCTGTGCCTGGCAAGAAATGAGAGCTGCTTATAGCAGTGAAAGCTGAAGGAAGCACTCTCTAGGACAGAAAATAATTTGTGGGGAATACATGGAAGGTGGTAGGATCTGTTCAACTGCAGCACAGCAGGAAGAGCATAAGAGAGGGATTTCACTATGATTTTGCTGCCTCTATTTTGTGTTCTCAAATCTCTGAAAAAATTTTGCTCACTACAAGCAGCAAGCCCTCCTTCTGTCTGGGAGTTGGAGAACTTCAGCAAGCTTGGACTACCTCAGTGAGTGACAGGTGTTAAAGGCAGTGAGGCACAGCACAGTCAGCAGCACCAAAATCCCCGGCCTGGCACTGCATCCCTCTGGGACAAAGCAGTGCCATGCACAGGAAGGTCTCTGTGCACACAACAGGCTGCTGCCTTCTGGTGTTCTCACTCTGACAGAGCAGCTATTGAGGAAGCAGTCACAGTCCCTCTGTTATCTCTGGAAAACAAAGAAAAACAGCTACAGTTCTACACATCCTCTTGGAGATCTAATCTTGAAGGTTCCAACCTGCTCCAGGCTACCAAAATGTTGCCACCTGTAGTGCTCTGTTGCCTCCCACGTGTTCTGTACATCCATATCCAGCCAGGAGAGATGCTGGAATGAAAGGCAGGTACGAGCAGAAGGGCCCAGCACAGCCCATCAGCTGAACAGGCTGTCCAGGGTCAGTGTTGCTGATGATGACACACCAAGGCTTTGCATCTTGCACACCTCACACTCTTCTCCTGGGCACCTCAGGAAACACAGGCATTTTGTCCACACTGAATTCACTGAGGTTAAATACCTGCGTGCCCACTGGCAGAATTCCTCTCCTGCTGAAGTAGGAGAATGAAGCAAGTAATTTCTGCTAAAAATATAGATAATAAGCCCAATACAACACATTGACCAGCATAAAAAACAAAGGGAAAAGCAATTTAGAGTAGTGGTCCACATTGCCAGGATTCTGAATTGTGAAATAACCAATAATCCTGTGCATTTTGTTTCTCAGGACACATTTGATTTTCTCATGGCTTTTCGCGGTCAAGTCACTGCAATTAATGTTATCACTGGAAATCTCAATGCTTGTGAAGCTGATTTTCTGTTTATAGCTGGTGATGGAATTGTTGAGGATGTTGGTGATATTGACTTCTTCCATTTCTTTAGTGAGTTCATTTTCAGGCCTCTAGGAAATAAGGGTGCAGAGTTAGTTTTAGGTTCTGTCTTCTCCTGCTGAGGAAGGAGACCACAAGGATAAAAATAAAAGAGCACAGCTTCATATGTGGTCATCCCAATACTCAAGAACACCTTTCAGCTGCTTCCTGTTTTTGGGATGGCCCGAGGTCTCAGAGATGGCACTGTTGCCACCACTGTACTTCTAGAGGTGTTTTTAGATCTTGAGCAAGTCTTACTCTCTCACTGAGCAACCTAACATTCTTCTTCTGTAGGACATCCCTCTTTTAATGTCTACACAATACCTTAATGGCTGGGGAACTCAGCATTGAGGTTGTAAACCTCATTTCTCTCTGTCAGGATTTGGGCCCTTGATGACCACTGGACTAGAATCATACCTGACTATTTAATTTCTCACACTAAAGCAGAGAACTTGTACAATTCACTTTAGCAACCCTCACAGAACACTGTGGGACTGATGTTGTGTAGTGTCTTCTGGGAAGGGAGGAGGAGGGATTCAGCTTTCCTCTGGTAGAGCAAAATACCTCCCTAATTGGACTTGTTCCATACAAGAGCAGAGTCGTGTGTCACACTGGCTCTTCTTTGGCTGCATTTTGAAAGGAGCAGAGGTGATTCATACTCACAGGAGCTCAGCCTAAGGCTACAGACCCAGTTCCAGTGGCAGGCTAAAGTGCCTTCCTGAATGCAATCCTTGAATTCAGTGTGACTGTCAGCTAAGGCTGCTGCTCAGAAGTCTGTCAGAGACACAGTGCTCTAGTGCTGTTCATGTATTCTTTGTGCACAAAAGATTAGATATAGTGCCAATTAGGAGAAGCCATAGTTAGTGTATCCATAACAGGAAGACCATTTGTCTTATTCACTTAATGGAGAACTAACTGCTGTCAACCCAAGATCACTGGGCTTATCAGGCCTTACCTCTTGAGGTACTTTAGCTGCACACTTTTGTGATGAGCTGTAGTGAGCCACTGCATATTCCACCAGAGCACCAAAGATGAAGCTGAAGCAGATGCCAAGATAAACATCAATGGCCTTAATGAAACAGTTGGTTTTTGAAAGTGAACTTCGTGAGCCAATCATCAGAGTTGTCATGGAGAGCACTGTTGTAACTCCTTGGAAAACAGAAAAGGAGAAACCTTCTCTTGTGGACAGTTTGGAAAAGTCTTGGCCTGTCCTCCTGCATGTGCTCTCTATTGCTAGCCAGACAAAGCACATCACTTCCTACCAAATCCAAATCATCCATCACAGCAACTGAAATGCTTTTGTAGCACTAGCTTCACACTGCTTCTCTGCTGAAATGGGCTTCAATAAGCACTTGTCTCTCTTCTTTTTCTTGCTTTTAGTAAAAAAGAAAAACCTGCCCTGCTCCCTCCAAAGCACATCACAAAGAATGTAATGTCCTCTCCTCTCTGCTGTGAATCTCCTGGGAGCCTTGGCCATGGGCAGGTGGGCACATGTAGCTACTACAGCAACTTCACTAACTCAGCTCTGCCCCAAGGGACAGCAGAAGGTGAGTAGACCATTTATCCCTGAGCAAAGAGCTCAAGAAAAGTACCATCTACCCAGCCTTCAGAGGCTCCCATGCCTGCTTAAATCTTCTCCATTCTCCAGGCAGTAACTCACCAATGCAGGTTCTTGCAGGCACTGAGTCCAATGTGATCCAAAAAGAAACCCAAGACAACATGACGAGCAGAGTGGAGGGCACATAGGTCTCCAAAATGAAGTAAAGGACATTTCTTCTCAGCTCAAACTGTAATACAAGTCGTGGGTAACTGCCTGTTTATGAGAGGAAGAAACTCAGTGAATGTGAGATTCCAAGGACACCTGAAGTGAAACTGGGGCAGTTCAGCACCAGCCCTTCAGCAGAGGGACCTCAGCAGAGCCACACCACGATCGTGGAGGAGGCAGTGCTTATACCTCAGGGGGCTTACTCAGCTAAAACATCCTACATGAGACAGGACACTGGGGCACCAGAGACATCTAAACAATGCAGAGCTTGCAGAGGGGCTCCTGGACTTCATCCACAGTGCAAACAAGTCACACTGGTGCCTTAACTCAGAGCAGGGCTGGTGCTGTCACCTGTTCTCTCACACTCAGCACAGGACACTTTTCCCAACACCCTCTCTGCAGGGGCATTGCCAAGTTCAGCCTTATCTGATGGCTGAGACACAGATGAAAGATTTCTCTATTGATTTCAGCAGCTCTGGCTCACATCCCAAAGCATTCCAGTTCCTCATCATCACAGGGAATTAGATCCCCTGTTTTCATTAGTAGTTTGGGATCTTTGATAACAGTATCTTTTTGTGCTCAAAAAAACCCCCCATCAATTTGTTAAAATCAATTTGTTGTAAATAATGACGTAAGGGTTCTGGGGCTGGATCAGTAGTGTTTTCAGGATATAGTTCTTTTGTTTGAACAATAGTTCCCTTTGAATTGTAGAAACAAATTCCATGTTGTTCATGGCCTCTGTACACAACAAAACAATAAAACATTGATATTTTTGAAATCTGGTCATTCTAAGGAAGTTTTACCCCCTTTTATTGTGTCTGTGATTGGAGAGAAAACTATTTACATTGATAATGAAAAAGACATTGAATTCTGATGCACAAAGAGAAGTTATTTCATCATGATAGAATTGTAATTTACAAACAAATGTATATTTTAAAAATTAATTTTACTCCCAGTTACTGTAAACATTGCTTTCCACAGTATTTATAGACTGCACACCTGTAAAGAAGGGAGAAAGTTTCTTCAGAAATGTATGGAGAAAGAAAAGAATGGAAAGATAAAAAAATAATTAAAACCCCTTTAAATTAATACAGTATATTTTAAACTTCCATCTTTCTGTGGATTGCCATATTAGAGATTATCCTTATTGCAACTGGTAGGATTTCATCATCTTTCTGTCCATCTCTTTTTGTGAGATTAAGATTTCTTACTTTGCTCGTTCAGGCTTGAATCAAAAGACACTGGCCTGTAGCAAGTGGGGAAGATGGGATGGGAAATACTCAAGAGCTTTCCTTGCTCTTTCCTTTCATGGACTTACCTGTCTCCTGCTGTGACTTTGAGACCAGGGTGTAGTAACGTTCCACCGTGTACTGAGAGAGCCGCAGCTTCTCTAAGCCATGGACAGAGTCGTTTCCTCTCAGCCACCTGAAGGTGACGTCGTTTTCATCATAACCCCCTGAGGAGAACACAGAGACCTGTGTGACTGTGGTTTGGCCAGTAACAGCCCAGCTGCTGCCCTGCTCTGTCTCCTGAGGGGGAATAAACCCGCAATCCAGGCATTGCAGTCTGGACAAAGGCCTTCTGAGCTGTGTCAGACCGTGGCTGTGCTTTCATTGCTGCACTTTGCTTGTCCAGATTTTAACAGGAAAACATGCCTCTGGGAATGGCACACAACATGTAAGCCTGCAGAGAGCTGATTTCAATCATTGCATGGAGTATTTCTGTTTTAAAGATAATCTATTGCTGTCATATGTAGCTCAATTATGTGCAGTGGGATAAAACATTGCAGCGATTAACTTTCAAACATAGTGTTTTCAGTCCAGGAGAGGAGCAGGAGAAATACAGTGGTTAAAAAAAGAGAATTCATATCCCAGTGAGCCTCTTACCAGAGAGCAGAAGCACATATTACTGAATCATCTGTTCAAGTGCTTACAAGTACCAGAAAATGCATTTTCAGTTAGTTAAGACCTTTGAGGTGAGTCTGCTGGTTATGAACCAGGTTCCTCTAACCGGGTACACATTGTCCAGAAAACTTGCTCATAAAAATAACTTTTTCTACAAATCATTCCTCATTTCTACAGATCATGTCCCCAAAAGCAGTAAGTTACTGAGGACAAATAATGCACACTGCATTAGGTAACAACAAACTCCTGCCTCCAAAGCAGTGGGACTCCATATATACCATCTGAGTAAGTGCCTCCAGGAATGTAAATAATGGCATAACCCCAGGTTGGACTGAGGGATGTCTCAGTCTGAGGGATAAAGCTTGCACTGAGTCGCCAGCCTGCCATTACCTTCAGAAATTTCACTTAATTTAGGAAACAAGCCCATCAGTCTCACTGATTTAATTCTTTTATTAAGAGCCCTTCTTTGAGTCCATGTGTAGGGACGCTGTGATTATGGTAATAACTCGTTTGTCCTGGTAGAAGGAATCAGATGCAGTTGCAGCTCTATTTTCATCTAATTGTGTTTTCTTATTAGACACAAATTACCAGAGCTTGAGCGTGATGAACTCCTAAATTAGGTGTCCAGAGTATGAATCCCTGAGTAGAATCCTAAGCATGTGACTTTTCAAAGTTTCTAAGTGGCTTTATAAATCGTGGTTACTCAAGGAAATTTTATAATAAATGATAGATTGTTGTTAATTCATCTGGCGTATATTTAAATAGCATTATTTCTGGGCACTTATCCTAATGAAATCTCCAGTGGGCAATGCATATGTAATTTCATTGGAATTATACAGCAACTGAACATGATGTAGGACCCAATCACTTTTAAGCCAGGCCCAAACAAACTCCGCTTTAGCAGAAGAGGCCAATCATTATTATTTCAAGAGCTATGCTTTGTAATAAAGTTAACCATGGTGAACTAATATGATTTTAATGTGAAAATAATATGTGCTTCCCTAAGGTGTTTCATGCTACAACCCCAGAAGTTAAAAATCTGGTCTTTTCAGTGCTGAGATGGTGGATGTTTGGGTTTGTGCCATGAGGCAGGAGCTGGCTGCCTCCTCCTGGTGGAGTTCACAGGCACAGAGCAGCAGCACTCACAGAGCTCCGGGGCAACAATCCTGCAGTGGCCTAAATTTTCCTGGAGTCTTCCTCAGCCAGCATTGCCATAGATGAGTTTTAAGTCTAACTGAGAGCAGAATTCGCTTATAATTCCTTTTCTTGAGACTTCCCACTCTGAGACTCTTCTGTTGACAAGGGTCCCATCGTTTGTGTCACTGCAGCAGTCAGATCTCATGGGGGAAGCAGATACCATGAAGTTGGGTTGGCCTCAGGTTCAGTTCATGAGTTTAAGAGCTCAACTCTCATTCTAGAGAGAAACACCCTTCACACTGTGTCATTACAGTGGAATTTTGGGGGGTACAATAGGTAGCAGATGCCTAAAAATGTGAGAAGTTGTTCCTTGCTGTGCTGCATCCCCTGCACTTATCCCACAAGTTAGTTTTCAAGAAGCTGTGTGTTAAAAAGGAACACAGTTGGGAAAACGAGCCAGCATTACTTCATCCTTTCTGTACAAAATTGAACCATCTACACTTTAATAAAAATATTCTCTTATTATCACTTTTTCTGCATAAACTGCATAGTGACAGGAGTTCTCTAGACTGTGGATTTTAGCACAAATATTTGAAGAATGATGATGAAGAAGTTGTTTTCTTTTGGACATTCCTATCTGCAGGAATAAAAGTCTGCTCCAGAAAGCTACTGTGTGGAATCCAAATATCCAAGATGCATAGTTATTTATGAATAAACAAATTTATAGTTTTCTAGAATGTTACACTTACAGCTTTCTAGCTGCAGTCTGCATGTTTGGGTGTCCATGGGATATTTTGACAGGTCCATATTACAGGCAACAGTAGTAGTGATTCTGTAGGAAGACAAATAACTCGGAAATTTGCAATAAAAGCATGTAATGAAATAGCTGTTTTACATAGCAAACTCTGTGTAAAAGATCACAAAGACTGTGCTCTGTCAGATTATTTTGGCATAAGAAATAAATGAACTGAGAACCCTTTCTTAAGAATATGTGCTCTCTGCAGCCATCCTGATGAAAATGTAACCCAAGGAGGAAATTTGCTTTGCTCTGGTGGGAGATTTAGTGTAGATTCACATTTTTTTTCCCAGTGCTGCAGCTTGCACATCTTAGGGAGTCACCACTTATGACATGAGACACAATAACTAACTGCACACATACTCTGGCTTGCTCTGATGTGGAGGTGAATGAGTTTTACTTCGCAGCTGAGGTAACTGGGACCCAGTTACTGTGAGCTAAGGAGAGAGAGCACTGTAGGAATTGCTAACACGACTGCAGTGCCCATTCCTGCAGTACACCAACAAATACACTTTTTGGTAGAAAGCAGAAGTCATTGCTACCTGGTACTGGATAAGAAAATAGTTTCCCACTGTTGGTTAAACTTTTATTGTTATGATGTCCTCCTTCCATTCCTCCTCTGCCTCCACCAGACATGACATTTCTTGGCTGACACCTAAACTTTCAGCTTTCTGAGTGGGCACAATGCTGAGGACAGGGCATGTACTGTAATGGGGAATCCCAGTCCTTTACTGGCATTTCCAGGACGCCAAAACAGGGGGAGACTGGAAGAGTATGGTCACAGTTGGCTCCAAATTCATTACCTGTGGCAGCTGTTACCTGTTCCTGTCCAGCATAATTTTGGAAATCCCTTCTGACCCATCAGCAGGTAGGTCGAAGGTTGACCTACCTCAAGGCGTACAGGATGGTGCCGTTAGAAAACAGCCGGATCAGGCGGTTGCCCACGGTGACCTCGTGCAGGAAGGAGCGTTTGGACTCCACGATGTAGGTGTCGGGCACCCAGAGCAGCTCCACCAGACGAGCATCGAGGGTGAAGCTCTTGTTGCCGTGGAAGAGCAGCCGGGGGTCGGTCCAGCGCTGCCGCAGGGATACGGTGGCCGTGTAATCCTGGGGAGGGAGCCCGTGAGCCTGCACGTCCTGACACCTGCACAGCACAGCTGTGGCAAGAGACAGAACTGTCCCAGCCAAGCTCCAATGAAGCTTCAAGCTTCATTTTCATCATAGCTTTATTTACTCTGTAGCATTTCTAATACATTTACACTCTAAGGTGTGGTTTTGAGGGCTGAAGATTATACTTAACGTGCTTTTATTTTTTTAAAAAAGAGCAATTATTATAACTCATATTTTTGTGTCTGTTCTGCAGGTAAGAAAACAGATGGGAAGCACACACTTGGCCACGCAGCAAGTCATTGACATTACAGATAAGTCATTGTCTAGAGCTGGGAAATTTCACATACACTATGAATGTGATTCAAAGAAACATCAACACTTTGGAGAAAAAAGATAAGTGAATCCAACTTGTTATTTCATTGAGGTCTTAAAAAAATCTTGAACAAATGAAAAANATTCCATCTCTAATTTTGTAAATTCTTTAAGGAATTACAGGGTATCAGTATTAGGTTTTTCAGCTCTTAAAATTTTACTCTCAGCCTGGACATGGAGAAAAAACCCACTTCAAATAACGTGATTTTATGGCTTTCAGCACAATGAGTTTTATTAGTGACAGAAGAGAAGGATCCTGATTGATTTCCCAGCTTTTAGCAAAGCACAGAGTGAGTGTCTGCAATGTTTTCCATATGGTCAGAGAAACTCAAGAAAAACTCCCTTTTCTTGGGATGGCCAGTCCTTTGAGCCTCAGACTGTTCACAGCTCAAAGCCTTCCTTCTGCTTCTTGAGAAAAAGCCCTGTCTGGGATTTCGGTCATTGCCAGCATGTCCAACAGAGCCCATTCCTGAACCACACAAGGGTTTCTCCTGCATGGAGGAAAGGTAAGGGAGAGGAAATGCCACAAAGGATTGTTTTTTTCCATTTCCGAGGGGCCTGGTTTCCAGGAGGTGATAAGTTTTTGACCATTAGGACCCTTGGAGCCACTTTTATCTACTTGCAAGCCCACACTACTATGGCATCTATACAGTGTGCAACGAGTCCAGTTTTTGTCACACCCCTGAGAGTGGCCAATAGCTGCAGAACAGCAAAGCAGCTTCAGTGTGATCCCTTCTGTGCTGAACACACAGAATACATGTCAGGTCTCTCAGGCAGATCCCACTCTTATCTCATAAAATAAAAATTCTTTCACTTACCATGTCACTCTCGGATATACTGGAAATACTTGCAATGTCCAGACTCACTGCAATTTGAACAGGTTCTCCTGGGGAGGGAAAGAAATGCTTCAGCAGAGAGAAGGGAAGTGTGAAGGGCACAGTAAAGCCACTCAGGATGCTGAGCAGTGTGGGCACTGTCCCCAGCCTCACCTACTGTCTCTAGAACTACTGTGGCCCAAAAGGTCAGACACCATTTCAGAGCATTAAGCTCACAAATTACATGGTCCAAAATACAATTGTCACTGGTAGGGAGCTGCAGTTCTGTGTTTGGTGCTGGTAGCAGAGGGCAAACACTCCCCAGCACTGGCTGTGAAGCTCAGCAGGTCGGAGCAGCAGTTCAGTGGCTGTGGGTGGGTGGGCAGCCAGGGCCACTTTGTCCCTTGTTTCCCACCTCACCCAGCCCGTGGCCAGGCCGGTAACCTCTGCACAGAGCATTTCTCCAGCACTCAGCGCACTCACCACGCACAGGGTTGCATTGGCAGCCCCGGTTCTGGGGAAGAAGCACGGGGAGGTAGAGAACTCCCTGCATCCTGAGAACCTGCATTTGCTAAAACCCAGAGGGGCCACAGCCTTTGCCTCTTCCTAGTTTCTACCTGACTGTTGTAATTGCAAACAGTTTCAGCGCTCAAGTCCTGCTCTGGGCAGTGCCCTGTGCTCACACCGGCCGCTGGGAATCACGGACCGCCGGGAATCACCGAGCGCCGG
>VYZS01004823.1:0-11580 GCA_013400695.1 Neodrepanis coruscans | reverse complement strand
ATTTTCTAACCCACAACAGGAATAAAATGCATGAATAAATCTGTGAATAGATGCCTAGTAGCTAAACCTTCAGTGTCATTTTTAGGTACAGATAGCTGCTAACAGCAAGACAATAGGGTTGTGGTGAAGGCTCTTTCTGCCTGCATACTTAGAGGCACCAGAGATACTGCAGACCATCGGCAAAAGGAAGAAGCAAATCAGCAGTGGGGTGGCTTCAAGTCAGTGTCTCAGCACAGGGCAGAAAACTCAGTCTTGGCCACTTAGACTTCTAGGATATGATTACTTAGCTGAATTTGAAATATTTAGCCTAAGCTTGTCAACTGGGCTCTCTTTATAACAGAGGGGACACCAAGAGGTATTTTTTTTTGGACCCACACATTTAAGTGTAAGGAAGCCAAAAAAATCACCCTTGGCTGCTGTTTACCATAGGAGTGCAAGGCAGTGGCTTTGACTAGAAGTCTGTGTCTTTGATCAATGAAAGCTGGATGAGTTGAATCTCATCATCCCTTGTGTTTGTCGTGTATGTTGTACTATGTGCCTGTCTCAGTTTGAGACAGCAAAAAGGATTAATTAACCACAAATTTGGATGAGAACTTGTTAGAGGGAAATGCAACAAAATTCATTAGGTTTTAAACAGAAAAAATAAGAAATGTGGTATATATGTATGAAAAAAAGGTATCAGCCCCCCTCCGCCTCCCAAAACCCGATCCAGGAAAACCAAAACCAAAAGCAGCCCTGGTTCCCCCTCCCGGTCACCCCAGATCTGAAAAAAACCCCCACACCTCCAAAATGCATGACCTGGGAAAAAACAAACTGAATTAGCCTGGATTGCCCTCGACCACCCTAAAAGAACAAAGGGACCCTCTCCCCCAAACCCCAAACAATTATTGGAAAGAAACCATGACTCCATGAAAATAAATGGTTTCTGCTGTGGAAATGAGGTGCGGAGGTCCTGTTGCTGCCTCAGGCTTTTCCAAGAGATATGCCGGAATGGAGAAAAGTACAGTAGGAGTCTGTCCGCGTCCAGATGAGAAAAGCAGAGAGAGATTTCCATGGAAGGACCCTGGATCGGCTTCCTGATACAGCAAAAAGAGTCCTCTCTGGACTCAGTGGCATTCGAGAAGACCCCCAGAAATTGCCAGTAACTTTTTTCAAAAACTCTGTGGTCCCGCCTTGTGTCGTCCTATCTCTTCAATCCCAAACAGCTCCAAACTGCCAGCCCAATCCCTTCCACTGATTGTGTCATCAACATGTCAGCCTCCACACCTCACATGTGGCCCAGGACCCCGCAGAACAGTGCGTTCCCCTTCCCGCCTTAGCACTGAATCTGGCACACAGAGAGAGCACAATGCGTTCCCCTCCCTATCTCAGGCACTGAATCCGGCACACAGCAAGAGCAGGGACTTCATGGTAGAGTGGGGACGCGCCTTCAGTTACCGGGCAAAGGCAGCTTAAGCTCTACGGGGGGCAATGTTCTGAGGAATGGGAGGAGAGAAGAAAGTGGAACAAATTAAAAAGGGATTCAACACAGGCCCCCCACATCACAAGGTATTTCCTAGGTACTCAAACCATAACAGCACCATAAAATAAGAATACTATAGTTTTCTGGAAAGATGCCAAATATGACCTGAATTGAAGGTTGGCAAACAGTTGGTTAGTGTGTTTTCAAAATAATCTCTATTAAAGGTTTATTTCTTTTCTGAAGGTACGGGGAGTATTACTCCCAAAATTTACTGCATACTCTTCAGTTCTATAAAAGGGTTTTCATAAATCAGATACTTTTTGAATGATGCTGAATTTTTTTTTTTTTGTGTCTTTTTTACTTGAGAGGCTCTTTTCATAGGTAGGATCTTAGGAAAATAAAGAGGGACAAATCTTACAATATTTTAAATTATGAAGACAGAATTCCCATTTAATTCAGCCAAGGCAGAGGACAAACTGTGAGATCTGGTTGAAAATAATGATCATTCAAGCATCTGTTACTGATGAAGTATATGCCTATCTAGATCAAGCCCTCCTAATAGCTTGATCTATTGTAACAATCACAGTGAGCAATTTGCTAAGCAAAGAAAAGACATGGAACGTCAGCCACCTCTCAGAAAGGTACATACAGTCTGCTGCAGAAGTGTTTGGTAATTTCTGAATGGCACTTATTTCAATGCAAGTAGCAGTATTTCAGAAGGACGATCCTCAATTTTAATTGCAATTTTTTTTCACCCTCTTACAGATGTAACAGTCATCTCCTTTCCCCTGCAATTCCTTTATTGATGAATTATTATGACTTTTCCCATTCTCAGGGATAATAAAAATGAAGAAAACAGCCACAGACTGTAACTGTATTGATATCCAAGTATACTTAGTCAGGATGAAATGTACTGTCCTGTTTACAAAGAGGAACTTGCCATCTTTCCAACTATTACTAGAGGATTGCCATTTTCATTAATCCAGAGTTGAAGAACAAACAAAAGGCTGAAAGAAATCTGTAAAACCATTCAACTGTCCTGAGACTAAGCCACATATGACACTTACATTGTCATTTCCACTCTCCTGTAAAAGATAATGCAGATATCAAAGTGACTAGAGTATCACTTCATGTGGGAATTCAGGATGTGGTGTTAGAGCTGAAAAATGCTTGTTTATCTATATCAAACATAAATGAAGTTTCTATGCAAAGCACCTTCTCGTGTATCCAAGTATATAACATTTTTTCATGCTTTTAATTGTGCACCATTAGTTACCTTATTTAGATTCCGTATAGATAAGGAAAAAACCCCAAGTTTTGTGTTAATTTTTTTTGTTTGGCTTTTTTGGTTTTGGGATTTTTTAAATTGAGTTTAAATATTTGAATGGTGTGTGAATATGGAACTAGATCTACCAAGTCATGACATCTTGTTGAAAAGTAGTGTGACAGTTCAACACTTTCAGAAATAGTGTTATTCTCCTGACATGAATGTTTCTGATACTATAATAACATTCTTTTTCACATACTGAAGCTCTGAGATCTTTGGCAATTTCACATCCACAGGGTTTGTTTGTTTTGTTTTTGTTTTTGTTTTTTTTTTTCTTTCAGTTGCTGAGGGTTCACACACTTGCTAAGTTTAACTTTGGGTTTCTGGGCTCATGCAAGCCCTAAAACTCAAATAAATACCCCACCATCATCCTGAGTTTTCCAGGATTTGGAACAAAACAGCAAACTTTCTGTGGAGCTCAAAGATAGGATTAACTTGACAGCCAGTCTATACTCTATAAGCTCAACCTGAGTTCATTTCAAGGGGCGGCAAAACTTGGAAAATCTTTTTAACAAATTTGGGACAAATTGACAGTTATGAAGACAAGTCAAAACATATCTATCTCAAAAAAAAAAAAAAAAAAAAAGACAAGTAATCCCTCCCATGTCTCCTTTGTCCTCCACAACAGTTGCTATAGAAAAAAGTGAATTTCACATGACTCTGAACTTCATAAAAAATGTACACAATTCGCTCAGATGAGAAAGGCTTAAGTATTCTTATGCTCTTTACAGTTTAGCTGTTGCCATTTGTTCCACATTCAGCTGACACACTTCTGCTATGCTTACATTAAAGAAATTCAAACCTATAGTTCAATGTCAATCAAAGCACATAAAATCTCTCTGAAACAAATGAGTCTTTATTTTTTTCATGTCTGAAGGCACCTACCTACACATGAACCCATTCCAGTTACATTTAAGTCCAGATGTAAAAAAAATAATCTAAGTTAAAAAAAACAACACCTGACAAAGAAATGTCCAGTCTTTCATTATTTACATACTTAATGTTGTTTGATTCAGAAACCACAATATAAATATTTTCTTTTAAAAAATCTGTAAGCATCAAGACATATATAAATACTCTACAAAACGATCAGTGTGCTCTCACCAAAAACAGATGCCTTGAAAATATTTGGCTTGTTTTTAAGAAAAACACTTAAATAATTTTTGAGGTCTAGCCATCTATACATTCAAAGAGTAAGTGCTTTTAGAAGAAATACTTATAAAAGATGTATTTATACATTTTTCATATGTTTATATGAAATAGAAAGTCTTTACTTAATATTCAGCAAACCCACTGTGGTGCAGGTGTACAGATCTTTCCAAAAAATACTAAGAATGAGATGAATTTATCCAAATGGCCCCTTTTATGTGAAAGTTCATTCTGCTGTTCGCATCATCCCAGCAGCACAGCAAATGACTTCAAGTTCCCAGCTCCTTACAAGAAAAAAATCCTTCAAACCTGCAGTTTTGGATGCTCCCACAGTCTCAGTGCACTGGCATTGCCATGGAAGCGTGACCACAAGACCAGCAGTGCAGCCTTTCGGCACAGGGTACAATGTTCGGTCTGCCTCTCTGGGCTCAGTGCCACTCCGGCCTTCTGGGCAGAGAGATTGGCCTGAATCATAGTTGGTCCTTCCAATTGTGGGAGGGAAACTGGGTTTTTTGCATTGCTTGGCCAATATAACAGGTGTCAAAGATAAAACGATGTGTATAAGTAAGCCTTCTGTTTGCTCATTATTTATCTGGGTCAGCTGCTTGCTGAGGAGTACAGACTTGCTCTTGGCACCTGTCCTTAGAGCAGTTTGAATCTGTCCCATCCAGCTTTGCTTTTTACTGGAATAAAACATAGTTTCAGTTTGCTTAATAATTTAAGAATATGCATCTAAGCTTTTATTACTTTGCTAAGTTGTCTTTTCTGTGCTTTGTAGCACTCACTGATTTACACTGGAACGCAGTCTTTACTTTTTCTTATTTACTTTATCTATTTTCCAAGTAGCCATTAAAGGTCTCTTGTTTCTAAGCTACAGCACAGCTAACAGGGCCTTATCCAGAAACACTCATTGACTGTGTTAGGAAATAAGGGCAAAAATCACAACTAACTGTAAACAGATGGGGCAGGGTCCATCCCTCCTAAATCTGACACCCTAAAATTTAGGTATCTAGTCTAAGCTAGTCAGTCTTAACTCCTCTCATGAAAGGAGAGACTTTGCCTTCTCCTAAGAACAGTTTATTTCACCACAAGTTGGTCCTTATAAGGACCATATGTCTCCCCTTAATTTTTAGGGGAATCCTACACAACTAATTGAAACTAGAAGCCTGTTTTGGGTGAAATGAAGCACACCACTGGTATCTGCATCTAACATGAACATGGCACACTGAAAAGTTGCTTCACTGAAGAGTTTCTTAATAGCATTGCAAGGAACAAATAGTCTGAGCCGACTAACAGCAAACAGCCCCCACTACATAGAGATTTTCAATATAGTTTTAGTTATGCACCTCCTCAGCTGTTGTGAAATATGTGTCTGGTTAAGAGAGCAATTAAAAATGGCTTTCATGCACAAATGCAAATGTGTAAAAAATGATATGTTAAAAGAAAAAACAAATGAAGACAAACGAAGACATTAGAAACAGATCACACTATAGTGCTGTTTGAAAAGAGCGTTTTTCTCTTGATTCTATTAATGTACAGACACCAGCAAAACACTTAAAAATGGAAGCTTTCTAAAACACAGTGAATTGCAGAAAAGAAACATATAATTAAAAAACATCTTCCATTACTGTTTCAACAATGTACAAGTGTTTCATATACAGTGTTCTTTTTCTTTACTTCTCCTAACTTAAATCATATTATAAAACATAAACAATACATTTTACATAAAAACATAATGTATATGCAGAATTATTTTTACTATGAGGGCACTCTTCCAGTACTTTACATGTAAATTTCAAATGGTTTCTCCTGTAGTTTTATTGTCAAAAGTGGTATTAGGATCTAACCATGTTAAGTCAAAATACTCTTTGGCCCAACTGCTCTGATGTCAATGGAGATCATACTTCAGGCTCCTTCATTTTCAAGATTTTTTGGTATTTCAGAGGATAGTTTCCTCTTCAGATCTCTTTCAGAAAATGAAAATGATGTTTTGCTGTTTCCCTCTCCAATATGATAACAAATCCTGGATTCCCTTTTGTTAACACCCAAAAATATGTGAGGCAGGATCCCCTGCAAGCAGCTTAGTCTATAGCTGGTTTTTGCCCACTAAGACATCAATTTCTAAATATTGCACAGTATTTACATTTAATTCCAGCTTTTGTGTAGAAGTCAAACTTGAGAGTTTCATGACCAGAAGGTCAGAAAAAAGGCAGGATAATTTCCTGGCAACTTAATGACATTTGTTTTTTATTTTAAGTTCATAATATGGAAACCCTTCAGCTTTCTTAACTATATTCTGAGCAAGGAAAGAAAACAATCTCAGATACTTTGGTTAAATCCTAGAGATGGACAGTTCTAGCAATATGTTATATAATCTCCCAAAAGAGGATGAACTGTCAAACAGAACAGTGTAAAGAATATTATCAGGTTTTTGGCCACAATCCTTTACCAGAATTTGTGATGTGTTGCCAAGTCCAAACCACATGGCACACACAGTCATTTGTAGAAAACTTTCCACTTTGTGCTCTGAGATTAATGGTGAGATCAATTCTCATGGATTTCAGGGGGAAGAGACAGCTGACCACAGATTTGGCTCAAAAATTAATTCTGTTTAGCGTCAGGCGCCATTCTTTTCTACAGGGCAAGTAAATATTTTCACAGAAATTAATGGAACTGGACATAAGATCTGGGCCATCATTCAAAACTAAAGTACTTCTCAAGTGTGATGTTGAAAGAGCATAAGACTATTCTGTTGATCACTAATGTTGTGATATGTTCTTGTACAGCTGAAAGGTTAGCATAGCACTACAGAAAGACCATGCTGTAGAGAACTCACAATCTAAGTGATAAAAAAGACTAAATGCAGAAAAACTACATTTGCTCCCTAGTGTCAGCTGCAACAGGAAAAAGAATGATAGTTTGTGAAAAGTAAATTATCTAATACTGTGACTCAGGTGAAGTTATCAATTGATTTTCTGCACAAAACTTAAGATCTTCCTTCTTGACCTCAGTGTTTTCCACTCATCCTGCAAAAGAGAGCCTACTGTAATCAGAAACTGGACATGAAATAACAAGAGCATAAGGGTTTATGAAACTTTGAATATTTAAATCAATCTATTTAAAAGCAACAGCTTTGTACTATGTAAAAATGCTCGCTTTATACTTTCCTGTCTCTTTTGATAAGATGGGAATTGGTAATTGGGAATCTTCTGTGTAAAATCAGTCACAGTTTGGATGTTAGTGATGGATTGACATTTACAGTTTGAGACTCAGATGTGATCAGATGTACCTCACCACATCATATGAAGTCATTCATTTAGCTGGTGACAGAAAGGCAGCCATCAATCATGAACTTTGTATTTATATTCCTACAGAAGTTCGAAACACTGCAACCTTCACTGAGAAAATCTTGTGCATAAATTACAGTTAATTTTGGCCTTGTATTTCCAATGAGAAGAAATGAGAATTTTATCTAACATTTGTAAAATGTAGTATGAAATCATTAATATATTTCAAAATATAATCATCCTATCCTCCTTTTAACCCAAATTCATGTCAGAGAAAAAGTATTTCGTGCTTGTATGTATGTACATGTGCATCAGTCTTAAAAGTTTTTAAGCACACAGAATAGCTGCATAGCTTGAAAATCTGCCTTCTGATTTCAGTCAATTTTGTCTAATTATAGGCTATACAGAGGCTAATACAATCCTACAGGGTCTATGAAAATAGGTGTCTTCATAAATACTTCAGGAATCATTCATATAGCCAGAAGAGAGAAAGAAGATAGAAAATAAGAATTAAGTAATGATAGTGGTCCCAAATACAGTATATAGGTGTCCAATGGCTTGAAGACCACAAAAATTGCTGAGGTTCATTTCACCTGTAATGTGTCAGTTGAAAGACAAGATGTGGCTTTAAATAGTCCTTTCTTTGATTCTGGGATTCCAACTTTACTGATGCCTGTTCCTCAGCATCATACCTTGAGTCCATTGCTTCTTGTTCAAGCAGCATGAGGCTATTTAAACAGACATTCTTGATCGCAGCAAAAAAGGAGAGAAGTCAGTCCAGATCTAACATTTCTGTAGGCTGGTTCATTTTGTCACTGTGAATATGCTTACTTTGAACTAAGCATAAGGAAATTTTGTCTAACCTGTATTTTCCTTGAATATATTCCACCTTCTGTGAGCATAGAAGGAGAAAATTCTCAGTCACTGAGGTCAAATTTGCAAAAATTACAGCTGCTAGGAACCATCATATTGAAGATCTGCCCTTAAAATACTGGTGAAAATGTCCTCTTCTTATATGACAGAGTTTACACGATTTCCCTCCTCCCTTATTTATACGATTTGGACTCATTTGCTGCTCTTACCAGATGCCTTTATGGGTAGTATATTCGTGCACTGTGCGGGAAACAAACTTTGCAAGCAGAAGATAGACAAGATGAACTGGAACTTTAAAGCCTTTTTCCCCTAGCTGTGCTAGTTGCCCTTATTTGTGGTATGTCTCTTTGAATTCCAAAGTCTTATATATGAGAGATAAATGAGTGCACAGAATATAAAAGCTGACAAGAGCTGAAGTCTGCCTCCTTAGGCTCTCTTACTAGTCCATGGAGAAAGTGAAAGGCTCCTTTGGGGACTATTTGAAGTAGACAGTTGCCCTCTGCAGCTGTTACTGCCTTTAAGGAGTGAACCTAGGGAGACTAGGTTCCCAGGGCTAGAGTCATAGAATCTGAATATCCTGAATTGGAAGGGACCCACAAGGATGGTTGAGTTAAACTCTGATGGCTAACATTAGACTTCATGAATAACTCCCTTCGATTGTTCTTTTCTGTTGTTTTGATTAACAGGAATATTTCAGTTCAAAGAAAACCATGGGTGTCTAGCCTTCAAAAGTCTTCTGGTTGAAGGACTCTAAATGGGTGCAGCCTGTGCGACCTGAAGTTATACAGTGGCTCTCAGGCAGACAAATGCTGTAAATCCCATGGAACTTCTAAGAGCATGCAGGGAATGCATTCATCATAAATATCTGAAAAATAATCAGTGATTAAAAGGTTAGTTATGTTTATTCTCTAAAACAAAAAAAACCCTAAAACAGTCTAATGCAGAGACTGACTTGTTAAATACAGTTTCTGGAGGAGTAGGTGTAAAGGGTCATAATTCGGAAATTTTGAGGCCCACTGTGACAATTCAACTCAGTGATAAGAAGGAGCTTCTACACAAGACTGTGAAAGATAGGGAATTACATCCCCAGTCTCACAGGCCAACATACTGTTTCATATTAGGAGTATCATATACTAAGTTGGTCAACTTGGAGTCAAAGACCAACATCAATAATAACTTCTTATAAAAGCTAATTGAGATCACCATCTTTTTTACTCCAGTTGAGGCATGCAGACAACTTGCAACACAATATTTAAGTCCTGTGACCATAAAATGAGACTCCAGGAAATTCTGGGTGACATTCTTCGGCTTTAACTTGTTCTTTCACAACCCTGTATAAGGTCTGCCATTGTCTCAGCACGTGTGAAACCAGAAACGCACAGAGACACGTACCTTGAGGTTTCTCTCACGCATATGCATATAAATCGAGCAACACAATATTAAAGCCAATGAAGCAATACATATACAAAATTCCTCTTTGCTGTAACAGGAGGAGAATTCAACCTTGTATAAATGCTCCAACGTCAATGTATGTGTGAAACATAATCTAATTTATAGAGCATTTGAATATGTAATTACCTGAGCCCATTTATCATGTGCAGTTTTGTGTTATCTGGGTGGAAAGCTCAAGAGAATAAGCTGTGTTAGACAATATTTAGTCTATCTTCTTCCATTTTGGGGAGATGTATTGCTGGAATAAAATGACTTTTAGGAACTTAGCATAACTGAGCTCTACAGGGCTGAAAATAAAAAAATAAAGTCCTCAAACATTAAAAAATCAAGTACTTGAAAAAAAAGTCAATTTTTCTTGGAGTAGTGTTGGATGAAATTGTGCTGCCTTTTTTACTTTTATCTAAACCCATCTCTAGCATAAATCATTGCAAAAGGAAGCATTAAGATATGTTTTATTTTCTGCACATCCTTTATTTTATATGTATTTCTCTGTACTGTAGCTAGCTTGAACAAGTACTTTTCACTGCAAACACTTTCGATTGTTTAGACAAAGTAAATGTCAGCCAGTGCTAAATGCATTTGCAACAAGAAATATACCAAATCAAAATAATGGTAGATGTATGTCAGGCAGCATCAAAAGACTTTAAACTACAGTGTATCCAAAACAAAAAATCTACATCAAACATAGAAACACATGGTTAATCCGTCACATCTGTTTAGTTAAACAATGGCCTTAACTACTTTTAGTCACCCATGACTCTCGTGAACAGACTCCTCTTTAAATTTAGATTCAGACATTTTTCCATTTCTCTAATTAGAATTTATTCATATGTAAACAAGCTGAGCGGTGGTTTACACTCACACATTTAAGCTTTTTGACTGTGTGGCCTTACAGAGCAATTCCTGCATGTTTTATGCCTATTCATATAGTTGGTCTCCTTGTCCCACATGTAAACCACTGCAATAGCTTGTTGATCAGTGATTTTAATCTTTTTTTCCCATAAATAGGCTTTGAAAGGAACATTCATAACCGAAACTTTGACTTGCAGAACTATCTTTCCAGCAAGCAGAAAACTGTGCTTTCTCATGCATCCCTTCATCTGAGTATCCTAGACAGATATATGTCTGGGTTACTTTTTCCCTCCTCTTCTTTTCCACATCATACTACTAGTGGTCAGAGCATGGGGAAATTTCAGCAGGCAAATGAAACCTCCTAATAAAATTTTCCATGTGACTGTGGTTGGCTGCTGACATAATGATCAGCGAGAATTTCGTGAAGGGTTACACACTAGTGGATATGGTCTTTTATTCAGTCATCTCTGGAATTATTTCTCTCAAGCACAGAATAATACAGGCTGAGCACATTCTTTCAGGTTTAACCCTTAAATTAACTAGATTAGGAACAAAACAATTATTTGTTGGCATTAATATTGTTGAGAATCCCTCAAGATATTCCAGGATATGAAAATGAGATTTAAGCATGTTGCGAGTTTCTCCCTTTATGGTGTTGTATGCATGCCCTTTGTTAAAATACAGAAAAGCTTTTTGATGAATATTCATCTTTTTGAGTGTCCTAGAAATGTGATATGACCACCATTCTAGATTTATAGAAGAAAGAATTAAAATATTTAAGTGGCTGTTCTACAAGCTCTCCACTGTGCCAAGGGCTCCACAGTATTCCATCACAACAGTGAGAGCAGACAGAGGCTAATACATTTAAGCTGGTGAGACACGTCATATGACACTTCACAGTTAGCAGATACTGTAAGAAAATAAGTTCGGAGTGCTTTATAGTATTTTTCAAATTTAGTTTTATAAACTCAAATTTTAGCCTCTTTCCATTTGCTGCAACATTATCTACACTTGGGTGAACAGATTACCATAATAAAGCATACAGTAAATCCTTTGTATAGACTATGTCAATATATGCTGGTTTAAGTAAACTGATAATTGGGATCATTTTCCTGTCAAAACACTTAAATTTTGCTATTTAAAATATAATCCTTATTTTGGAAAAAAACAAACAAACA
>VYZS01004820.1:0-10975 GCA_013400695.1 Neodrepanis coruscans | reverse complement strand
TTTAGATACAATTCATGTGTTGTGAATAACAGAATAGCTCACAGTGAAGAAAAACATTCTGCTCTCAAGTTTTACATCTTCGGGGGACAGATCTGAGAAAAGTCTGTAAAGCATTTTGTTTCAGGTTACATCCTGAAACAGTATTAATTAATATATTAATATTCAAATAAATAAAATTTCCATCCACAGTTTTGTGAGGTACAGTCTCCAATAACAAGGAAGTGATTTCCAAGGAATAGTGAACAGCTGGTTCCAGATGATCTACAGTGAAGAGATCTGTCACAAACATTACTTGGTCACCTACTCTGAGCCACATTTGGAGCTGAAATAAGAACACTGCACCAAATACATCAGACCAACATACAAAAAAGGTTGACATGGGGCTTTTCATAGTTGCATCAATAAGGTCCTTTTATGATAGAAACTATTTCTCATCAGTTGTAAAGCAGCACGAAACATTACCTTATAAAATAAGGTAATTAAGGATAAATTAAGGATAAATTTGTGTTATCTGAAGAGCATTTGGGAGAAATTAATATATTGCCTCACTTTTAGAAAAGGAAGTAACATGCTAAGAAAAGGGACACAGAAAACAACCAAATGAATCATCAGTCAAGACTCCTGTGAAAAGACTAAGGAACACCACATAGAGTCAACCTCCAAACCTGCAAAACAACAAGAATGAAACCACAGCAACTATCATTACTTTAGCTTTTGTTTACCAAATTAAATGAAAAAAATAAAATATTAAACAGTATAATCAAATTTCCCTTCACTTCTACATTTTTCTTTTTTAAATCACACAGAAAAAGATACAAGTGAAATCACACTTCGAGTAACAGCACAGATTTTCAAAATTTTACTCTGTGCAATAACAAACTATTTCAGTGACCAGGTACAAGAAAAATCTAATTACTTTGGCTTGCTTCGCCTCACAAAATGAGGACATGAGATGTGTTGAAGCAGTAGCTATGAACATCTGAAGGAGTAAATTTTATCAAGAAGGGAGATCTTGATTCAAAACACCATCAGAATCACAACATGATACCAAACACAGTATACTGAGGCTGAGCACATGTTCCTGAAGATCAGAAGAAAAAGATTCTGAAACAATTTTAAGTCTCAAGACAAATACTTGAGCGTGTCAATTTCTATTCCACTTCTAAGCCAGACACTAATAATTGCAACAATGATGCAGGTAAACAAAGATAACTGGGATAGTTCGTGTAATTTCTTGCAGTAAAAATTAGGGAGGTTTAAATCCCTTTCTTTTCCTCCTCTATGTTTACCAGGAGAGAGAAGAGTAAAAAAAATGCTTGCTCATTCTCACTCCATAAAGCTAAATTAGAGACTGCTGCCACCACAACCGTGCCAGTTAGGGATTTCACCCTCCTCACTCTAAAGCAATTCCACCACACAGGCAGACTGGCAGCACTTTCCAACCACTGCTGAAGCCCAAGAGCACCACAAGCTGAGCCCAGTGCAGAACGCCAGCCAGCATCTATTACTCCTGCTTGTATCTCTGCACAGCACATCAAAAATGGGAATGCACTGCAGTCACACACCAGACTCAGTACAGACAGAATCGGGCATATCTGTTAACTCATTCAGCTGCAGCACAACACCAGGAAGCAGTTGTGCAGCCAAAAGTTATGAAGCAAAAGGATAAGGCAAGAAAGACCTTAACTCCCCACCCCCCAAGCCAGGCACCTATAAAACTAGCCCAGACAAAGCTTTAAAATAAACTAAATTACTAAAATAAACTTAAAAATTAAAACAAAAATAAGTAACATTGAAAATAATAAAATAAAGTGTCCAGCTCAAACTCTGGAACACTTGCAACCAGACGGTTTTCATATAGTAGAAATTCATGTCTTTTGCACTGCTCTGCTAACACAGTGGAAAAATGGCAAATTCCTTCACAAAAGTCACTTAATCTGGCCTTAACCACATCACAGAAACAAAAGCTACTGAGGTCTGGAATAAAACAGTTACGTAAAAAAGTAATTCACCTGATCACTCCTACTCCCTCAAAGACAACTCTTTCCCCAGAATTTCTTCTAGCTTTAATCATATCCATCAAATCTTTAGAGATTAAAAACCTTCTCTATTTACACATCACTAAAAATGGCCACAGAGCATCTCTGGAAGGACACCATACTCTCCAGGAGTTGGAGAAGTGACTCCTGTGAGAATTCAGCTCAAGGCAATCCCTGCACTGTCTGTTTAAGTGGACATGAGAGTCCATAGACAGAGGAGCAAAGGAAATCATCTTCTGGAATATTGCAAGGGCAGAAAGCAGAGTAACCAGATGTAATCAAAGTAACTGCAATTTTGGTTCTGTATTCTTTCTATACACAGGTCAAAAAAGGAAACAGCAGGCCTAACTATTAAAATACAGAATCCTGAAAGGACCATGGAATACAAAATACTATGCATTCACATTTAACTGTTGTGATTTTTTTTTTTAGATTTTCCTTATTCAGTTTAAGTAGCTCTAAATAGAATATATTTAGCATGACACTTTTAATATACTTAACTATAACCACTGTAACAACTTCACCACTTCTAAGACTCAAGTGTAAAAACATGTAACCCTACCTTTTTTTGAAACAGGTCTGTAAAGGTCTCCCGTAAACAGACTACAGAAGGAAACTCAACAATGCAACTCTTTAATTTATGGCAAATGGGGCTACAAACTTTAAGCATCACCTTGTAATGAAGATACCTTGCAACACCCTTCTGAAAGCAACCTGTCTTAATCTTGCCCTAAGTGTCTGTAGCATTAACACAAATAAAAAGTCTCCATCATAATTTTCACCTTTACATAATTCTATATAAGAAAAATTAGTTTCATGGCTTACTAATTTTAAATTTGGAAAGTACCTTCTGAAGACTTAAAGTATAACATTCAGAGATAATTCTAAAAGACCAGTGACCAACTTATACTTCCCTAGAAGTTCAAACCAAATATTGGCCTCTGCCACTGGAAAGATACTGCAGTCCCATTATCATCTCTGTGGTCCTTTGCTAAACTCACTGCACTCATGTATCAGGGAGTCAGTCCATAACAATGTTACACATGGAGACACAGTTCTCCACAAGAAGGCTGATCAGAGTACAAAAATCAATTCCCCTCCATCTTCTGGCAACACTGTTCCTAACATGGCCCAGGGAGATGTTGGCTTTATTTATTATGAGGATGGGCTGCCGGCTTGCTGTCCAGCAGCACTCCGGGGTTGCTGGACACCCAGGTTCTCTGCAGTTGGCATATGCAGCTAGTAATCCCCAGAGACAGCCCTGACAAGCTGGGCTTGACCATTTCGCCAGTTTTGGATACTCCTCAAACATTCACCTCTCTATACAGACTTGTCAGCTTCTCTAAGACAGTGTCACAATGCCAAAACCCTTACCGAGGTCACCATCCACTGCTCTCCATTCACCCACCAAGCCAGTCACCTCACTGCAGAGGACTATCAGCCGAGGTAAGTGTGATTTCCTCGTCATAAAGCCACCTTGACTGCTCCCATGCACATTCCTGTTCCCTGTGTGTTTGGAAGCAAGTTTCTAGGATCAACTGCTGGACAACCTTCCCATGTACTGAAGTGAGGCTGATTGGCCTGTGCTTCCCTGGATCCTCCTTCTGACGCTTCCTTACGACAGGATTAACACGTGCTCTCGTCTCATACTCAGTGACCTTGAGACCTCTCAAAGATAATAAGGAATGGCCTTGCAATGACATCAGCTTGACCCCTTTCCACTCCTGGAAGCATCCTCTCCGGGAGTTACAAGTTATTTTATTTAACCGTTCCCTAACCTGATCCTTTCTTCACTGAGGGAGGAGAAAAAAAGCACAGCAGAGCTTGAAGACAACAAGGTCATGACATCAGAGACTGCCCCCCACCCAACTCTAAGGGCATGTTGTTTAACTTGTCTAACCAGTGCTCAGCTGGCAAGGACAGTCCCACCAGTACTAAACAGATCCAACCTCAGGAAGGTCTTTTCAAGTGTACAAAATAAAAATACTTCCCCAGCCCAGAAAGCTATCTTCAGTATTTAAGAAAGGTTTCATTACAGTCAGTGAAATACATTTGGTACCACTGTTTATCTGAACTATTAGAATAAATAAAAACAGCTTTGCTTTTTTGTAACGTCCTAGCATGAAGATAAAGAGAAAATAGTAGCATCACTATAATAAGGAAACAACTGATCAGTATAATAGTGAAACAGCAAAACAACCTACTTGCTTTAAAAATTTTATTTACTACAGGTTTGTGTGCTTTGGGCCATATTAATAACTACATCTTATTTAAATGGATTTCACCAAAATTTTAGGAAAAACAAATTTTAAAATAATGCTAAAATCAGAAAAGCCAACAGCTGAACCCATCATCAGAAGACACGGAAAAACAGGTCTGTATTTTCCGATTTTGTACTCCCATGCTCTGTGAATAGTCTGTATCATTTTACAGAAAATAGTTTCTGTGGCACTTGGGTATTCCAGAGATTGTCAGAAGACCGTTAAAATAAAAGACAACATAAACTCAAATAGCTAAGCATACTTGAGACTTGTGAATGGAATGGCAAGTTTAGTAACAGGGAAGAAAAAAAAGAAGCTGCTTCAAGTCATGAATTCACAAAGTTAGAAGGGAAATACAAATGTAAATTTCCTGATCTCCTTGAAGACCAGTTTAGAAGTTCGGTCTATTGATTTGCACAGAGAAAACCATGAACAGAGTAAATGTTAAAGCACACAGATACGTGCAAATTCATACTTTCTAGGGAAGTCTAAAATTACCAACTATGCATATCTAAGTGGCACATTCCTATGATCTTTTACCTAATGCTTCACAGATTATTATTAAGTACAGCACACCACAAACTGTATGTGGGAACCTTAACTACACACTTGTATTTAACAACATACCTTCATCTTGTCACCACAATTTTTAGTATAGTATCTACAAATGAGGCAAAAGAAGGTTGTAAGCCATCAGAATTAAAGTATGGTTACAGTTTTACGAGAGTAGGAAAAAATCCCGTCAGTGTCTCAAGTTTGTAACTACTGCTCCAGTCTTGCTTCCTTGGCAATGAGCTCCAGCAAGTGTATCAAATTCTTGTTTCCTCAGAAGACAAACACAGCATTTGTATGAATTTCAGAGGGTCCAATAAATCTGTCTGTATGACACCTCAGAAAAAACTGACAATCTAAAAAGGAAAGGAAAAGAGGCACACAGTTTTCTAGGATTAAAACCTAATGCTTACTATCAAAGATATGCCAAACACCAACTGAACTGCATTTCATGACAACAAAAAAATAAAGGCATTTGCCACAGTGATTTTTTTTTTTTCTGAAACAGCATCACACAGGAAAAGTTCTCCCTACAAATGTTAATTTTCATCCCCCTTTTAAAGATCCATTTTATATCTTCCTTACTATTCTCCAATTCGTGTAGTTCCAACAAAGCAAAATAAGCTAATTTCAAGTTATTTTGCTCTCAAGAATTGGCATGCTAAGGAAACAGAAAATATTCAAACCTTTACACAAGCTTTACAAGTTTCTGAAACCAGACGCATTTCTACTGATCAGAGATTTCTGCAAAAGCATGACAACTACTTCAACTAAAGAATCTTTCTTTCTTTTCTCTCCATGTAAATGAACAGCCACAACAGCAGAGTAAGTTCACATCTTTACAATCCAGCCTTTAACACTCTCAAGGGAAAGTGTTCACCTCCTGCTACATTTCAATGTCAAGGCATTTTTGAAAAAGGGTAAGTTTGGGTACAGTAATTCTCTCAAGCTCTTTCATTCTCTAAAACTGTCAAAGACTCACACCTCCAATAAAAAAGAAAGAAAGACAAACATTTAAGAGTCTCTCCCATTGGTTTGAGAGACATTTAAGTTCTAAAATAGTTGAGCTGAAGCCTCTTCTTTTTCAAACATGCTACTGCAGAGCAAGCAAAATCTCAAGTCTGCTGTACCAACCGTCCAGTACAGAACTGCCCTGATGATTATTCTACCACTAGATAATACAGAACAAAAGAAGATATCCAAACAATTTATAATTTACCTTCTTGCCTCATGCTCTAATAAAGTACAGAACTAAAGCTTCCTGCAAAACACTGAGGAAAGACCAAGGTCCTGGTCAAATGTGAACATTTCCGAAGTCTTATGATATGCCTTAGGTATGAGAACTGTACAGAGTCAAATCTTAAGGGTCATTTTTTAACCATTTAGAGCCAACACATTCTCTAATACAGCCACAGCCCTAACATCCATATTTACAGAAACTTGGCAAAAAAACCAGCAAACAAACAAAAGGAAAAAAAAAATGGAAAATCCACCTTCATTTCTACTTAGAGCTCAAGTTCCTTACAGGAGGATAAACCAACTAAAGCACACTTTTTTACCTAAGGATCCAGAATGTCAGCAGACTTGTGAGGGGACACTGGTGTTCTAAAAATCTCAACAGCTGCTCTGGATCATATGGTCCCCTCTTCTGTATATAGGTAAGTCCACAAGCAACAGGCTTTATATCACCTCTGCAAGTCAAATATAAAAGCCAGACCAACCAAAGCTAGTAAGTGCTGCAAACAACATAATCACGACTTTTTATCAAAAAGACTGTATGTAAAACACAACCAGGTTTCCTCTGCTCCAAACTCTACACATTCTGGTGTGGAATGACTCTGCTAAACAGAATGGATAACTTAGCAGAAGGCTTGATGAACACTAATCTCTTGTCCTTCTGCAAGGTTCAAAGTCCAACAACAAAAGTGTGAGTTCAGTCAAATCATCACCCCATTCAACATATGTTATGTAACAAAATCACCAGGAATTCTTTTCCACTTTCGAGTCTTCAAACGGATCTTAAGCAGCAGCAGCAGTTGAAAAAGGTAGAGGTTTTGAAGCCAAGAAACCATTACTTATATCAACTGTTTCCCTTGTATTTACCCAAAATATGAAAGCAGGCAACTGTGGAAGAGTTGACAGCACCACACAGGGCATTACCATCAGCTGCTGTGTAGTAGTTACTGCTCAAGCACACACAATAACAAAAACCAAAACAAAAAGCATGCCAAGTTTCATACATGTTTGTTTATACTAACGTCTACAAATAGTTCTCCTTGCAGGACAGAATTTACTACTACTACTAAAAAAATAAATAAAAGCAACTTCCTCAGAAGTTATGAACTATCACGACTGCACTGTTTTATGCACACATTTTAAACAGAATAAACACGTAACAGTGAAAGGGAGAAAAGCAGCATACATTACATTTACTTGTACACAGTTAAATATCTGCACAATTTGTCTCTATCATTTTACAAATGTAATTCCATTTCAACTTCACTGCAAGATTAAAGCATGCTTATCCTCAAAAGGTTCCACCAATAGTTTTTTCACACAGCAGAGCAGCCTAAAGAATGAGCCAATACACATGTACACATTTTACAACTCTTCCAGAACCAACACATCAGTAAAAGGCACAACCTGCTGACAATTATTCCACCACAAAAACCAGGTTTACACCAAGGTTTAAAGTATAAATTGTTTGGGGCAAGGACCTTATCTTCATAGCTGTCTGCAAACCACTTAACAGACTGTCAGCACATAAAAAACAAAAACCTAAGGAAGACATTAAAGTCGACCAGCCTGGCATTCTCTCAATAGGCCTCACCCACGTATGAATTTTGTTTAGGGTACAGGGAACAGCTGCATACCACGCCCGAATCCCTGTCAAACAAACATACACACAAAAAAGACCAAAACGCACTCCTACAGAATCCCAGAATATGAGGTGCTAATGTGTATGTCTCAAACCCCAATAGCTGGGTGGCTGTGGAGCCAACCAAGAATTGTAGGTAATAACAGACAAAGGACTACTGGGACCAACATTCCATGAAAAAGAATGGCTGGAGAAAGGGCCATGCAGAGATAATGATATCTTCTTCTTTCTTTCATTTCTTGCCCTCTCTTTAATTCATCTCTTCCTTTCTGTCTTTGTTTTCATCCTTTATCCAGAACCCACTACCATGTGCTTATACAGCAGGTCAGGGACAGACTAACTTCGAAGCCAAGTGTGTAATTTACAAACAAAACACACACAGAAAAGCCACAAGACACAGCCAGCGATCACAGAAACTGCCTCCCATTCGAGTTCCACAGTTTCCATGTGTTCAAAACAATAAAACTGAAATAGAAGATAAAATGACAAAATAGCAAGACCATCCAAAGCAGAAAACAGAAGCTAGTTCAACTTTCCAATACTGACAACACTTAGAATATAACTTTACTGAGCCCAAGAATTTATGAAACTCCAAGTCCTTCATTTGTGGTCAAAGTAACAAGCTACAGAAGTTAAAAAAACACTGTGGTAATCTTTAAATACAGCTTCACATGTTTATCTTCATTTTTTCTACAAGGTTTTAATAAAAGCGATCCTCACAAACATCTTTGCAGTGCCCTTTTTTTTCTTTAGTTCACTAATACTTGGGTACTGCAGAAGGTCTGAAAAATATTTTAAAAGGTGACAACTAAGGTAAATGTGTCATGTTGACCAAACACCCATCTTAAAGTCTACACAATAATGCTTTAATTATTTAAAGCTTTATAAATCATCAAGGTGGGGTAGGGGAGAGAGAACATCAGTAAAATTACCACTGACTTTTGAATTAAGTTGCTCTGTCCATCTTAATTTTCTTTGAGGCAGTAGCAGTTCAGGGACATGCAAACCTACAAAAACAAAATTACAAATATATTGATTTCAACACTCAAACTTTATCTACAGAAATATTTAATCACTGTATGGGGAAGGGAACTGCAATACATGTTAAAATAACATGTAGGTTTTGGCAGTTCACTACTGGATTTTATTTTGAATCCTTCCAAAAAAGATGGGAGTGTTTTTGTAATGCTATACTTGCAGGCCTGCCAGGCTGATTCACTCCCATTACAAAACAGGAAAATTTACCAAACCCAATCTTAAACTACCAACACACTAAAAAGCTGGTCTGCATAGACAGTAAAATAATTTTGAGTAAAAAACACCTGACTTTCATAAGTGATAAAGAATACGGGAAAGGAAAAAAAAAAAAAAACCACCACCCACCCTCACATTATTACTGCCTTGATGATACCAAAAAAAAAACTAATACAAAGGGAAAGACTGAGATGTGCAAGCCACCCAGCAGACTTGTTCAGAAGTAAATACTGGCTCACTGTTGAGATGACAACATTAACATGAAGGCTAAGTTCCCTATGGATTCAGTCCAGAGGTATCTGCTTTTTTATCTCCCATAAAAATTATACTCCTACCTACACGTTTCTGCTTCTACATCTATTCTTTAAAATCTTTTAAGAATTATTCCATTAATTCTAAAGAACAGCAAGCAAAAATTAAAATTATTACCAACAAAAATTAACAAGCTTATTTCAATGTTCTCAAAAACAAACCCCAAACAACAACCTCTAGGCAATCAACATTACTGGTTTAATCGATCACTGATAAAACGTTTGCTCCAGTGTAAATTGATCTATGAACACTACGACACTTACCAAATCCAAGAGGACCCCAGAAGGTGTTAGTATTGCGTGATTTGTATTTTTCCCGTTTGTTCTCTGGAGATAATATCCCGAGTTCCCGCTGACACTATATTCATAGCAGTTTGACATAGATTTCACCTCACAGAAATCAGCTACCGATCCTTCTTGCTTACAGATCCTACAAGGCTATTTACAAAGTTTCCCAACGGCCTGTCTTAAAAAGCTTTTCTTTTCCCTGCAGCTTCTTCTCCTGTCTATTCCATGTAAGTATCACTTTAAGAAGCATCAGCTCCAGGTAAAACGTTTTACACCACAAACTGTGAAGCCAAAAGACCAAATTTCACATATGAGCTGCAAAACATTTCCTGTCTTCAGGTAACAAAGGCATTTGTAACCAACAGCTATCTGGATACCTCCATATTGCTTATTGGCCACAACATTTTCCAACAAAAAAAATTAAATAAAATATAAAAGAAAAAATGATAAACAAATGTCTATTAGCTTCTTCATTTAGAAAATAGGTCTCACTGCAAAATGAGAGAAAGCTGTGTCTGAAAATTTAAAAGATAAGGTAAGGGAGAAAAAAATATCTGCCATGAAACTTTTCAGCAATGTCTACACAGTGACTCAGGCCACATTTAACCTGGAGCTAGTTAACAAAACTGGTTATGCCTGTGACTCAGAAAGAATGCTGCCTAGAAGTAAAAGAGTATCTAAATACAAAAAAGCACTTTATTTTGGCAGCTGAAGTATCCAGAACTTGATAAATTTAGGGATGTATCCGTGCCATGTGGACAAAAGAATCCAAGGATGATGTGCTCGCCGCTGCTGGCAGAAAACACCTCACGAGTTCTTCAGTTCTCCTCTGAGATGCCTCCTGCTTGTTTGAGGAGCCTTTTCTGGACGAAGCACGCACAAATAATCCCAGAACAGTGTCCGGTTATTTCCTCCCTCTCGCAGGAAGCAACTGCTGCGGGTCAGTGTCAGCCTCTTCTCTTCTCCACCAGCGAAGTAAAAGGCTGCGAACATCCAGCACTGACTTTCGCTGAAGCCTCCTACGGTAAAAACAACCACAACAATTAGTTTCCCTCCATGGAATCCGGACTGGCGTGAGACAGAGACAAATGAAACCAGAAAACCGACACCCGGATCACAAAACCAGAAACACACAGAGCGCTGGACCCGCAGAGCGAACGGAGCAGCCGGGGATGGAGCCCGGGGATGGAGCCCTCGGCTACACCTCCACTCACACGCCGCACAGGGCGGCTGGAATGTTTCACGGAGAACGCAGCCTATCAGCAAAAACCTTCCCCTGCCTCACATTCCCGAGAGAAAAGCGGGACGGGGACTGGGGCGGGAGGGGATGTAACATAAGGATGGGAGGAAAGAGAAGGTGGGCTGAGAGGGGGAAAAAAAAAGGAGGAAAAG
>VYZS01004809.1:3355-14217 GCA_013400695.1 Neodrepanis coruscans | reverse complement strand
TTTTTTTTTCTCTTTTGAATACTAAATTAATAATCTCAGTGTTTTCAGAGCAACAGAGGTGATTCATAACTCTAGTTTCCAACCATCTCTAATTATGTGTTCACAAGGGTTGTTTGTTAAGGAGATTTATCATCATTATTGATCTTATTGTCATGAATTTGCAAAACTAAACTAGTTGCCTGCCACAGACTGTCTAACCCCACTTGTGTGTCTCCTCTTCTGTGAGAGTGGAGAGTTCATCAAGATTTCCTGATAAAATAGTATTCTTGTTTATACCATTATAATAGGAAACAACAATACCTTTTGGAGACAAGAAGACAATTGAGTGAAATTCGTATTAAATTTGGGAGAATAAAAATATATTCAAGGTGTATTAACCTCTTAAGAAAACCGCTATGTGGTCAAATGAGGAAGCAGTGACAATAAATTGTAAGTAAAATTAATTTCTGTCATTTCCCCATGCTATAACTACAGAATAGGCTGGATACGCTAAGAAAGATCTAAGTAACTGACCTTGAGGTAACAAGTTTTCTCCAGAAATCTGAACTACCATGAATATTTTGGTGCTTTATTACAGTATACTAAACTCTTGTATTACTTAAAACAGGAGTGGCATTAACCTCGAATGACAGAGAACATACATATTCACAGACTTAACTGTGGTGTGAAGGCACATGCCCTTTAGAAGCATGCAAGTTACTGAGTATTTTACCATATATGTCCTAATATATATATATATATATATATGTATTAGAAAAAATATTGTTTAGATTTCTACATCCTTGACTATGTACTCTATATTTTATAGAGGCACTTGGCTGACATCAGCTAATACTTGAGCGAAGAGTCATTATGACACCTTGTCTTACTTTAACTGCATTGAACAAGATAACCCTAGTTGTCTTGCAATATAAAAAACCCTCAAGAAAAGTTTACAAAGCAAATTCTATAAATAGGTCATTCTGCAGATCACAGTGGTTAGAAAAATGATTTAGCATGGATACTAAGCATCTCTGAGTTTTCTTTTTTGTACTTTCACTTGGTACTAACACAGTCTCGTTTCTTAACTTCTACCATGTTGGCTTCCATTTTTTTTAAGTGATATGGTTTTTTCTTCTTTGAAATAGACATTTCATACAAAGGAAATAAAATAATTAGACATTACAATTTTGTGGAATTCTACATCTGGTTTACTTAAATAATTCCTCCTTATCTTGGTACTGCACGTCAGAAATAGATTTTTAAGAACTCTTTTTTTTTTTTTTGGATATCTTATTTTGCCAGATTTCTAAGTATACTTAACAGTGGAAATATACTTTTGAATTTAATTCTTTTTTTCACCTGAGTCTAAATTATACAGTATTTTTGGAATGATATATAGGATATGGTGTATGCATTTGTTGAATTTCAAATGGAAAAATATTTGTTAAAATGTACAGCATTACGATATCTGATAATCAAAAAAAATCTTGACAGAAATGTCAAGGCACTTTCTATAGTAAAATGGGAAATATTAATGATGTGTTCTGTCTAGCAAAGAAAACATTTACATATTTTACAAATACATCTTTGGTGATCTGTTGTATCAGAAAAGGAAATTAGGAAGTTAGGAATGTTTCATTACTCATATATTTCTAGGCATTGCATAAATAAATAATGACAATTTAGGTGTATTTTTTTCATAATCATAGTTATCTCTTCATTGTTTAATTTTATGTACCTTCAATAATGTTTCAGTGATCCCTCCTTTTACCTGCTTTTTTTTTTTTTTCCCAGACTTAAATTACTTGAAATAGTATTCATAGCTCTCTCTGCCCTCTCTTAAGTCCAGGGGACACACACATGAGAATTTTGTTTGTTTGGATTTTTTTAACAAGCTACTTGCCAGTCTCTCTTCTTTTTTTTTTTTTTTCAATGTCTTAAAATGTACTCTATGTTAATTTCAGTCTGTATAATTTACAGTACTATTTTGGTTTTCATCTGTTTTCATCCAGCTGGCAGCTTTCTCAGCATTTTTAAACCATGGCGGTGTAGGATTCACACAAATATTCCTATTTACTATTTGTCTGATGTTCAGCCAGTTGAGTTATTGGAAGGCTTGTAAAGGTGCAGTACTTCAGCATCCAGAAGAAATGCCAATACATGACTTCACTCACAACCCAGCAATGTAAATTGTCTGTAATGTTGCTCCTTTGAGTAACATTTAAAAATTGAGAGGAGCTTTTCTTACATTTTACAACTATGTGGTGTACAATATGACAGTGTTTATAGACCAAGCATTTTTATTTTATTAGTTTCCAGAAATTTTCAAAAAAACAGATTCTCTTTTTTTGTCTCTTTCATGTTGGTTTTCTTTCAGTGTTCATTATCATCTTAAAAGAGCATATTAAGTTATGTTGTTAGTATATGCCACATGTTGTTTTCTCTCTCCCAGGAGACAGAAAGATAAACAGTATGGGTGTGGCTACAGTGTGTTTTATACACATTTATGTTTACACATGTATGTCCATGCAAACAACATTTTTATATGTAAGTATTCATGTTGCTGAATTTTATGTTTTAATAATGCTAGCACAATGTGCTTTGCCCTTAGTGTAGGAGACAGGAGATGCTCTGTGTGTCTGTTTCTCTGTGTGTGTATGTGTCTGTGTGTGTTTGTGTGTGTATGTGTCTGTGTCTGTGTGTTGACTGAGTGTGACAATAATAAGAACAGAGAGGAGGATGAAGGAATGGAATATTTATTTTGCACCCAGTTCAACCTGTAACAGATGTTGTCTACAACTTATGACCATGATATAGAGCACAGAGTTCAATTTATCACAGAAATGAAGTGACTTATTGTGGTTTTCACTTTAAAAATTTTAAAAGTTATTTTAAGTTGCCATGGAAAACATGGAGCTGAAGACTGATTTCATATTTCATGGAAAGCCAGGGTGTAGATTAGAAAAGAGGTTAGATAGATTTTTTTTTTATATCCTGCACCACTGGATCAACATATCAAGGTGTTCTCTTCCTTCTCATAAGCAACAGTAGGATTCCCATGCACAACATTATTAATACCTTCAGCTGCTCAAGTGTCTTAGGCTTCATCAGTTAGTTTAACCTTTCCAGTATACTTAGAGTGACATGATTAACTACTTTTTTGTATTGCTGTTTGAGTTTTTTTTCTGTTTCTTTACCTAAAAATGGTATATATGATCAATTACAATAATGAAAGTATCAAAGAATGGCATAATGCAAAGTGATTAAAAGAACTGTCAGCTTTAATTTTTGAAATACTATATAAATAATAATCATTCTTCAAACCTTATTGCACATAAAGTCATATTAAAATGATGTGTTTAAACTTTGCATTTAATATCTTTTTATTTCCTATGAACTTTATATCCTGCGTGATATACAAAAGAACTGTAGTATCTGAAGATCTTGTGATTCACAAAGTTTTCTCTTCAGATTTTCATTCTAGACAAAAATGGTATTAGTAAGAATTTTAACATAATTTTCTAAACAGCTTGCAAAATTTTGTTTAAAGTAAACTCATTTCTTTTGCTTGTGCTTAAGCATATTCATCTGTGGATTATACTGTTTCTAATGTATTGAAACAGATTTCAGGATTTAATCTTGCTTAGCCCACGATTCCTTATACTTTCAAATGCTCACCTATTTATTTTTTCCCTAAAAATAGTGATGAAAAACACATTACTTTAAAATAGTTATTTAAAACCCTAAAGCTGAAGCATCTAAATATTTATTTATGAGGATGGCTGCGTATAAAACTCTTTACCCAAATGAATGCCTTTGCGGATTGTTGAGTTTCACAGGATAATATATAGCCTCTAATACTTTTATTTTAAACACATATATCTGCGCTCTGTTTATCTGTAAACAGTTTCATTCATTTTAGTATCTCCATGAGACACACAAGTGATAAAAAATTGCTTTAAAAAGTTAGTCTGCCTTTTGTCCTCTATTCTCCATTGTACAGCAATGCATCAAATACTGTATTTTACTTGTAAATCCAAATTCATTACAAGTGGCACTGCAGAAGCAGCAATTCAACTTGCAGTGAGGTGTTTCAAAGCCACAACTGGGAATCAAAGACTGAGTAGATTGTGGCCTCTTATCTTTGCTCTACATAAGAAGCAGCACTGACAGCTGTATTATAAACTGAAGTCTTAATGTTGTAACACCAACACCTTGTAAACTTTTTGGAATTGTTCAAGAGACCTCCAAAAGCAGAAAAAAAACCCCACAAGTAAGAAAAAAAACCTTTGAGCTGAGTTTCAGAGCATATAACTGGGGCTTACAGTAATTCATATTCTCTGTTCTCAACAGTCCAAGACTTTTAACATGGAAGCATTAAGTTATGCATATGCTCTGGAGCGAAAAAGAGTTAACACAATTTAAATGCCTGCACGCATGCAATTCCAGTCAGAACTTGCAAGCTTATTCTTTTCTGGAGGAAGCTTAGGGAATTTTAGAAGAATTTTAGGGAATTTTAGAGGACATTATTTGCCATGGCATAGAACAAGAGCACTGTAAGATTGTCACCATTTAATTGAAAGAAAGAAGCTATATTTTATGCATTGTCTTTGTACAAGGTCACTTTCAAACTGTGTGATTTCAGATGGTCATGAACTTGCCAGTTTTACTACATCTGGCAGTTGAGATTTCCTAGTGGATTTGTATCTTCCCCTTGCTTACACTTCTTTGGAGATTGAAGAAGTCATGTTCCCTATGATGCACAAGAAAAAAATTTCAAGGCACAAGAGATTGTTTTGTTCAGACACAACAGTCAACTTAAAACACATTTTCATTAATGTTTCTGCCTGCTTTTTATGACTCACTGTTATGGGGTGAAACGAGGTTCTAATTGTTAAAAGCTATTTTTCCCGGAGTTATGTTTCCAAGGGGTTTTCCTTCTAAGGGGAGGGGATGGGGAGGGGGGTGTTGGTTTTTCAGGGGGTTTTGGGGACTGGTGGGGGGAGAGGGGGGATTGTTTTCAAACCCATGTTTTGTGTTTTATAAGAATGGGCGAACAGATTTAAGTCCCTTGCGAACACGGACTCGGCCTGGAGCAAGACACAAGCTGGTCCTCTGCAGTCTCCCTGTGGCTCCTTGGACACACGGGGTGGCTAGGGAGCCATGCTGCTCAGTCCCAGTTTCCCCACAGGACAGCAGCTCCCGTGTGGAGACAGCAGCGGAGCTGGTGGGCGGATGTAAGGGGGAAGGAATCCCGCAGCACCTGTGGTGGGCTTCACAATGGCAGACACAGCGCAGGGAGCGCCCCGTCCTGTGGCATGCCGTGGGTGGCATTTGAGCAGCAGTGGCAGCCCCTGCCCTGCCAGAGGCTGTGGGAAGTCGCAGCGGCAGCTCCCAGCTGCAGCAGCAGCAGCAGCGCGGCAAGCAGCGGCAGGTGCGGCCGGCTCTCCCTGGTCCTATGCGCATGCGCGGCGGGTCCCACTGCCTGCGCGCGCAAACATGTCGCCAGCTGGAGAATGCAGCGGTTTGGGTCACCCTCATGGGTGGCTGCACTGGCATGCGGGGAGAGGCTACCCTGAAGCTGGTGCCGCTGTTGGGAACGGACCTGAGATAGCAGCGCCTGGTGCCAGGGGATGGCCTAAGGGCCCTCGGGCACCCCACGGCACTGAGAGGTGGCAGAGGCGGCCCCTCCCCCTTCAGCAGGCCGTGACCATGAGGCATTTTGGCATGACATGCCGCCATATTGCTTCATGGCGAAGTCTCGAGGTCATGGAGGAGGTGCCCAGCACTGTTAGCCAATCTGGAGGCAACCTGGTCCTCGATATCACGCGGGAACAGGCACCTTATAAAACCTGCAAGCCCAGAATTTATTCCTCTCTTCAGGCTTGGCTGTCATTGGAGCTGCACTTCGGCATCTCCTCTGCTCTCTCGGCCTTTTTCCCGCAGTTTGAGCAGCAGTGCAGCTGAACCAACAGCGGAGGCAGTGCAGGGCTGAGGACCACACAGTACACTAGCAGTGGTATTTTCTCCCCTGGGCCCCCAAAGTTTCTTTTCATTTTCCTTTTTCCAGGAACCCGTGCAATTCCACAGGCCAGCCTCCTTCCCCCATTGCTCCACCAGCCTAGTAGCCAGCCCGGAGGAGCACAGTCTGTCCCTTGCCTTCTTTATTGTTGGGTTTTTGTTATCTGTAAATTAATCTGTTGGTTGTTGTTGATCCTATTTCAATCTCTCATCGTTTATAACGCCCCCCTAGTACCCAAACCAGAACACTCATGTAAATGAAAAGCATGCATTGTATACATTCTTAAGGTTTTATACATCAAGATGAAAAATTATTTATTTAATTTGAAATTCAGTTTTCATTTACTTCACCTGTGTAGAAAACTTATATGCAAAGTACAACCCCACTTTTTTCTGAAGTCAGTTTTCTATTAAAAGGGTGCTTCAAATAGTTGGAAAGTTTAGCAAAAATGATGATTAGATTAATATGAAAAAACTGCAAACAAAACTCTTTAAAGAGTAAGAGAAGTAATACATAGTAGAATCTTTTCTAATACCCATATTCATTGTAATTTTTCATTCACATTAGAACTTTGTGGGTTCGTCTGGGGTTGAATTTTTGAATTTTTTGGCTAGAAGGTGAAAAGGATTAGGGTAGTCTAAGTATGACAAAAATGTAATGCAGCATAAACATGAGAAGACACAAAATTAGAAAAAATACCTGTGTAATGAATAGCACTTTGGTACCTCATGGGATACCTTTAACAACTTGCAGTATGTGAGCTACTGATAACTGTAGAATGCATTGCTGAGGATTTATTTCACCCTAAGGGGAAGAGCAAGCCAGAAAAATCTGGTTTAGAAGCTTGAAGGATGTCTTATTTCTAGACATTACACTGGACATCACTCCATTATTTTCTGACAATCAAACTAACACCCAATTAAAGGGGATTTTTAATAAAGAATACATTTGAAAGTTATGACAGGTATTAATGAATTAGATCTTATATCAGAATGTGAGGAATGAAACGGTAATTTCACTGTTGATTTGAAAACCCTAATCCTTATCTTAAAAATATATTTTTAATTAAGGCTTTTCATTGTGAAGTGAACACAAGAAAAAAATTAGTTTAAAAAAAATCATGTTCATTAAGTGATGACCTGTTGCAAAATAATAGCCCATTGAAGCATTTTTATTTCCTTTAATGACTTTTTAATCCCTACCTGGTCTGGCACCCGTTTCGAAAAGAGAAAGTGTNATTAAGGCTTTTCATTGTGAAGTGAACACAAGAAAAAAATTAGTTTAAAAAAAATCATGTTCATTAAGTGATGACCTGTTGCAAAATAATAGCCCATTGAAGCATTTTTATTTCCTTTAATGACTTTTTAATCCCTACCTGGTCTGGCACCCGTTTCGAAAAGAGAAAGTGTTTGCTTTTTTTTTTTTTGCTTTCCAACTGTGTGGCTTCCAATATATGCTCATGTAGAGCATTATTCATCCCTTAGTGCAGGTCTTTGTACTTTTTGTCTTCACAAAGTACCTCTCAGCCTGTTGAAGTCCCTTTGGATGGCAGCACACCCCTCTGTGTATCAGCCATTCCTTCCAGTTCTGTATAATTAAAACACTCACTAAAGGTACATTCTTCCCCATAATGCAGATATAGAATAGTATTGTATTCAGTATTCATTGCTAGATACTGACCATCAACTACACTTTGCACCACTGATCACCACATGTTGCACCCTGTTGTTCAGCCAGTTTTCAATATGCGGGGTACTTCCTGACCTTCTCAGCCTGCTCTTCCCTTCAGTCCCAATACTCTGCAGATCATAACCTTCTTGAGACACCAGATGATCTCCAGGTTTGTGTTCCATATGGAAAGTTATTCTGGACTTGACTTTGCCTCTAGTATGCAGCACAGGCTAAGATCCAGGGAGATCTCAGCTTTGTTTTCCATGAGAAGGCTGCTTCAAAATACTTGCCTATAGTTTCTACATCATAGTTCAGTTTGAGTAAGTGAAAAGCCCAAACATATTACCCATTTTTTAAGTCCAGGTGTCTACCACTCTCCCCAAACCATGGTGTCATACCTGTTAGTAAATTACTCATGCAAGAATCTTGCACTAAGCAAAGTTCTTACTTGGTGAAGTCTTTTGCAAAAAGGGGAAAAGGCTACTCTACGCGATGACACTTAAAGCTTTTAGAAACAGTGTTCCTTTCTTTTTATCCTTAAGTAAATGAATTTTTCCTCAAATTTCACTGTCTTGATTGACTGTCGTAAGTCCCTATTTCTGTTTGAAAGAGTTTCACTGATGGGGAATTTGCTCAGGGTCTTTGGGAGGTTACATCTGCAGTTTTCCGTCATCCACTTCTTGTTGTTAATCCTTTTAAATTGTGGCATAGAAAGCAAATCAAGGGCCAATCCCTGTTCTGGCATAAAGTGAGAGTTTGACAGTCACTTTTCACACTTTGTAGTGTATTCTGTGTCTGCTGCTTTTGGCCCTGAAAAACTTTAGGGGTCTCTGTACCACTTTAAAATCTTCACCCTCATATGAGACTTTAGGTAATACACATACAAAACAAAGAATAGAGACTTGATTATTGATTTTGTAGCATTTCTCCACTTAATGAGAACAGCCATTAGTGCTTTCTAACAAAAACTTCACATTTATTAATTAGAAATTTAAAAATAAAATATATAGTACAAGAGAATACTTCAGCTGATGTACAATGTTTTGTTAAGTCTCCAGGAAAATACATGACAGGCACAACAAAAAAATTAATTGAACTATTTTTTCCTTAATATTTAATATGCCTTTTGATGGCTATAAAATATTTCACACAGTACTTTACCATTGTTTTAACAGCAGGTTGGTTTAATTCCAGTTCCATCGTGCTGTATTTGCTGTTTCTATGGAGGTGGCAGAATTCTATTATGGCAGAAAAGACTGCAACTACTTAAGAAATGTCTGAAGCCTGACACAAATATTTAAGGTCTGTTACAAACATTTTTAAAAAATATTTGAAATGAAATGCATTAAAGAACTACAGAGTTCTTTCACTTCTGAGACAGACTGTGACAGAAAAGGGATTTTTTATTAGCAGCACTAGAATTAATACTCTAAATACAGGCTTCATTCTACTTTATTCATGCTTCATTTTGACTATAAATTAGTTATATCTTAAACTGAATTAGAAAGAATCTGCTAGTGAATATAGAATTTACCATCATCAGAAAAAAATATTCCAGTAGTTTGCTGAAACTTTTAGTTCTCTGTCAGTTATTTAAACAAAATCCAGATTTCGATTCCAGACAAGATGGATTTCTCATTTGGTAGCCAACTGAATGTTTGTCTATAGCCAAAAATGCAAAATTTTCCTGTCAAGAGGAATGCTCCTGAAATTTTATTAAGTAATACTAGGGGCAAGGGGACATAGGAATTATTTACCTATATAGGGACATGTGATGCAATATTGTGGTGCCTTTTCTGTATTTTGTGAACTGTACACTGATTTCAAGCTTCTTTTATGCAAAGGGATTTTTGGATATATAGTCCTTATACATGCATCCAAATTTAGCCATTTTATACTTGAACTTGTTTCCACTATAGATGTCCAAAATTTTATGGGTCATCCTCTGTTCTCATTACAGTTATTTGGAGGAAAAGACACCATTTATGCTACATTTAGTACTCAAAAAAAAAAAAAAAGTGATCAGTGGCTTCAATTTGGAAGGCTCTGTGCCATGCAGTGTTCATCCCTGCTTATTCTGGACAGTTCATGGTGCCTATGGCTTGCAAAATAATTACTGGTTTTTCGTTTTGTTTTGGTTTGGGGTTTTTTTTCGGTTATGAACACTTAAAATAATAAAAGATGCTAAGAGGAGGCGGGGAGGAAGAGAAAAAAAAGAAAATATCTCAAAATGCAGATGGAAAAAACCCAAACCCCAGCTAAAAACAGAATGATTTTTTAACAGCAGAAAGCTGAGTGAAAGAGTTGTATATACTGGTTCAAGCCATGAAAACTGGGAATATTTGAGGGAGAAGGACACAATGGGATAATGATTGAACCACATAAGGGATATGGTGAGCAAAATATTCTTCCACAGAGACAGGTTTCTAGTGCAAACTATTTTTATGAAGAGAAAATTCAAAAATCTATTCAAGAGTATGTTGCAATATTCAAATACTACTAGACAGAAAAATTGAGTAGAAAAATAATCTCTTCCTTAGAAAAGAAACCAAACTAAAACCAATGGTGTTTCTATATTCCAGACTACTGCTAAATGTATGGTACTACACTTTAAAGTTAATGTGCACCAAAATATTCATTTTTATATTTTCTCTAAAAGATTTTTGTGTGGAGTATAAATTCAGCTCTCTTACTTAATAAAAGTTAACCCAAATTGGCACACTATGGCCTTTCAGCATTCTAAGAAAAATGTTCAGTGCTGACTCAAAGTCTAAAAAAGTCACCAAATTTACACCATCTCTTGTGGTACTCAGGCTTTTCTTAAAACTTTTTGTTCTATCAAAAAGTAGATGTAACCTGTAATAGGTTATATTCTCTCCTAACTTGCAGAACCCACTTAGCTCAGAATTCAAGGTGATAATTCCACTTATGTTTCAAAGAATCATAGAATGCCTTCAGTTGGAAGGGACCTTAAACGTCATCTCATTCCAACCCACCTGCCATGGGTTGACCAGGTTGCTCAGAGCCTCACCTAGCATGGCCTTGAACATTCCCAGGGATGGGGCATCCACAACTTTTCTAAGTAATCTCTTCCAGTGCCTCACCATTCTCACAGCAAAGAATTTTTCCTGACATCTATTTTTTTGGGAAATGCATAATGAAATATCTATCTATCTATCTATCTATC
>VYZS01004806.1:4125-15445 GCA_013400695.1 Neodrepanis coruscans | reverse complement strand
CTTTCAGCACTAAATCTCTCCTCGGGCTAAAAGGGAGGGAGGGGGGTGTGCGGTTTTTGTAATCTTCTTGAGTTGTTCCCTCAGTCGAAACTGGGCAGAGGTTCACGGCCAAGGGGATCTTGAGAACACGTGCTCCCTTCTAACTACCCCAGAGTCTCTCAGCCGGGCTCAGAGGGAGAGAGAGACAAGCACTATCTCCAGAGCGTCCTCACCTCAAACGCGGGCCCTGGAAAAATTTAATTTGTTTGTCTGTTTTGCACTTTATTTGTCGGGTTTTGGTGTTTGCGCAAAATAAACTGTGATTTTTTTGTGTGTTTTCTTCATTTTTGGGGTGTGTTTGTGACTTCTCTCAGAGTCTCTGCTCCAAAATCACTGAATTTGTGGTAAAACCACCACAAATAGTCACTCTGTGACTATGGACAATCTATTCCAACTGCTGGAATAGACCATGTGACTTTGTTTAAGAAGTTGCCACATAAAGTTATCAGCCCTGGAGATCTCATCATTGCTCCCTCCACTCTCTCAGATTCTCTGTATTTCCTTTGACCACCCATATGTATATTTGTTAAGATCAGCAAGAGTAAAATGTAATAAGGAAAGAAAACCTTTTTTGGGGGAAGCTATTGATAGGAAACTTGTTTATTTTTGTATACTTAGGACAATTTTTAATTATGTGCTGAAAGGTAGTAATGATTTAGATAGCACATTACAAATTCTGTGGGACTCATCTACAGTCATCAACACGAGTTTTTTTTTTTATGTTTGTTTGTTTGTTTTATAGCAAAATACTGTTCTATAGAATGTATTGAATCACTGGTAGCCCCAGGTTCAAACTGTTCGTTCTTTCCCTCCCTCCCAATAATCTAGATACTGGCACTAGGACGAACCTCAGCCTATGAAAATTAACAAATACAGGCCTTGGTGGAGTACATTTCTACTTATGTTCACAGCAGTCCATAGTATTAGCAGATCTCAAAAAAATCTATTAGTGACAAAAAAATACCTACAGTTATAGTTGCTGCTGTATCACATTGCCCCGAGAATGTTTATCTGGTCACATGTATAAGAGTGACTATAGTCTTTCTTGTACCTTCCCAAAAATCTGCCTTAAAAAATCAATAGGTGTTTTCGTAAATAAATGAATGCATGAAAGCAAGGCATTATATTCCTGAATATGCATGCTTTTCATGCTTTCGTTTTTTCAAGATACTATAAGAGCAGTAGTATGTTACATATGAATTGGGAAGACGGGGTATAAAACAACAGCAAAGAACATGTACTTCTAATTGCTGTGAGTAAAAATTACAATAAAGAAATAATTTATGGAAGAATAAACAGGTTTGCCTGTGAATCATTCTTGTCATACTCATTCTATTCTGGGCACTTTCATCACAGCCTCTTGTTTCCATTTTGGGGTCCATTTCTCTCAGTCTTTCTCCACAAGTTTCTTTTCAGGAAACCTGTGGTTTGCCTAAGATAAGATTAACACCTACATTTCATCTGTAGTAAAAAACCCCATAGATATATTTTACTCTTATGGCTAATGGTATAAAGAAACAATTATTTCCTAATTCCAAAAATAATTTATGTTGTAAATATCTTAGTTGACATTTTAAATATCTTAATACAAACATGACCATTTAATCCCTGTCATCTGTGTGGAGAGAAGAAATAAAATTTCATATTTTACACGTTGATGAAAAATAAAATGGATAGAAGTAAGACACTGAGTACAGAAATATTTATTAAATGTAAAGACATTAAGCAGTGAGATTGTCAATTAATTAATAACTAATGAGCTGTTATAATCTTCTTCCTTATGAAGCCGACAGTATGCTCCCCTGGTCCCTTTTTAATAATTGAATATGCATTGGTTGAAAAGTCGATACATTTAAGATAGCTTTGGTAATGTCAGTAAGTGGGTATTCTCCTGCCTTGTAATACTGCTGTCTAATTCACTGCGATGTGCTTTGCTTCATTAGTTTCCATTTCTTTATAAAAGAAAGAGAAATTTATCATGAGCACATGTTAACTGATGTGACTTCAGCTTCCTGGAATGGGCAAAGTAATGATAAAAAAATGTGTCTGCAACCTTATGGCCAGTTGGAGGGATGCCACTAATGTTTCAAAAATAATGGTGTTGCATGACAGTTGTTATGATGGCAGAGGGTGATGTGTCAGTCATTTATTCCCTGTGGTAGAAATTTCATATGGGAAAGCAAAGAAAGCGTCGTATGACTGGCATTTTTAAGTCCAGCCTGTCTTACACTAATCAACCAGCTTTAATTCCCTTTTGAGAGATAAAATAATCAGTGCTGATTTGGCCAAAGTGAATCTTATTATTTTTAAGGAAGAAGAATCCTGAATCCTGTATCCTTTATGTAAATTCATAGGGAATGAATTTACCTTAAAGGAAGGAGAGTGTGGATATAAAACTGGAAAGAAGTTATTCTAACATTACTTCCCTTTCCATTTCAATTTGTATTTCACAAAAGTTAAAAAAATTCTCTGTGTGGAGTTCATTAATATATGCCACTTTACATGAAACCCTTGAAGCAGATGACAATCAGATTTTTATCATATTTCCAGAAGACCAAAGGATAGTTATTAATATGTATGCATGTTGTATGGTCCACAGATAATAACAGTAATAAAACTATTAGTGTAAAAGTTCTTCTTTGCAATTTTTACACAGGAAATCTACAATACCTCATGAACTTCACATAGGAATTATAGACATGAAAAAACGGAAAATTGGTTGAGCCAGGATTTACTCAAAACATCCACAAGAATAAGTTTGTACAGTATATTCACTGAACAAATAACACTTGCAATATACATGTTATCATTAGCTTCGGAGTTCATATTTCTCTGCAGTACAGTCAAGAGGAGAATGAATCTTCTTCAAAAATATTGTTCATTTGTAAGTTAAATGTGTGAATGATGAACCAAAATAAGAAAATAACTCGAGCAATATTTGACAGAAGAGTAGAGTGATATAAAATGTGAATGATTTCAACAGTAAAAAATAACCCAGTCATACTATTTTATGAAAGTACATGTCCAGCTACAGATGAAGATTAATGGAACTGATTAGGGATACCTAATCAAAAAACTCCACAAACAATTCGTCCCAATAATTTCCCAGGAAGATTTCTCAGTCTTCTTCCATAGAAATCATGTATATACTGAACCAAAGATTATATATCATATCTTATTTAAGAGTATTACAAAAATGAATTAATATTAGATATTTATTGGTTTTGAAATGGATTTAGATTTTGTTAGAAATTGAGCTTTTTGTGGTTTAATGGGGCAGGAAAAGCAGCAATCACAGTAGTAAGTCCTCATTCTCATAAGCTATTATGTAGTTTGGAAAATTAGTAACTTCCACTGTTTCTAAACAGTGAAATAGATTTACTACATTGATTGAATATTCTATTCCATATTACAAACAACCACAAGAAAGGATGTAATTAAGAGTAAAATCCTTTAAAGGTCAGTGAAGAAGAGAGTGTATACATTTTAAAATGGAGAAAGCAAAACAAATCTCATTATCCCCAAGCTTCTTAGCATGGTGTTACTTTTGTCTTACTAACACAATTGCAACAGATAAACCCAATTATAATCTGCCACTTTAATGTATTGGGTTTTCTGTGCTCAGGTTTTGGTAGCAGTGGGGGGTCTGTAGGGGAGGCTTCTTTGAGAAGCTTCTGGAAGCTTCTCCCATGTCTGGCAGAATCAATGTCAACAGGCTCCAGGCTGGACCCACCACGGACCAAGGCCCGGCCAGTCAGTAGTTAAAGTAACACCTCTATGATAACATATTTACGAAGGAAGGAAAAAAAGTTAGTTTAGATGAAGGTGGCTGCCGAGAGGAGCAGAGAGAATATGTGAACGACAATGCAGACACCAAGGTCAGTGCAGAAGGAGGGGGAGGAGGTGCTCGTGACACCGGAGCTGAGATCCAGCTGCAGCCCGTGTTGAAGACCATGGTGGAGCAGCTGTGCCCCTGCAGCCCATGGAGGACAACAGGAGTGCAGAGATTCACCTGCAGCCCGTGGAGGAGCCCACAATGGAGCAGATGGATGCCAGAAGGAGGCTGTGACGCTGTAGGAGGCCCATGTTGGAGCAGGGTCCTGGTGGGACCTGCAGCCTGTGGGGAGAGAAGTCCACACTGGAACAGGATTCTCTTGGTAGGACTTTCGGCCTGTGGGGGACCCAAGCTGGAGCAGCCTGTACTTGAAGGACTGCACCCTGTGGGAAAGTGACCCATGTGGCAGCAGTGTGTGAAGAGCTGCTGCCCATGGGATGGACTCTCACTGGAGTGGTTTGTGGGAGAGACTCACACTGGAGAAGTTCGTGAAGAACTGTCTCCCATGGGAGGGACCCCACGGGATGCAGGAGAAGGACTTCTTTCTCTGAGCAGTGGCAGAAAACAACAGCTGACTGTAAACCCCATTCCCTGTCTCCCTGCATGGCTGGGAGAGAGGAGGCTGAACATGGAGAAGCAGGGGGTGGGAGGGAAAGGTGTCTCTTATATTTCTCATTCTTGAGCTTCGATCTTGTTACTAATAAATTTAATTAATATCCCCACATAGATTCTGTTTTGCCTGTGATGGTGATCAGGGAGGAATCTTTTATGGTCCTTATCTCAACTTGTGAAGCCCTTCACTATATTTTCTCTCTTTTGCCATTTGCAGGGGGGAGTGAGAGATTTACTCAGTGGGTCTCTGACATCCAGCCCGGGTCAAACTACACTTGACAACAATCCTTTCAGTTCTAGTCTCCTTGACAGAAGTGGCTTTATCTTCAACCCAACTCAAAACACAGCTGGTTGTCATCTTCCTAGCCTGGAGCTCTGGTGTAAATAGTCAAACCCTTTCTGGACACCTTCCTGGCTTACCATTTTCCACTGTACCAGACTCAGATTTCTGGTTCCATAACTACCACTCCCTCTGCTACTCATCCCTTTAGCATCTGATCAGCCTACTTTAATTTCAATACTACTCACTACATTGATCGGCTTTGAACGTGTTTTTTTGATTGTTCCTTACAACCAGTTTTGTATCAAAGGGAACATATCAAAGGCTTTTTTTTAATAGGAAAGCAAAGTGAGACGTGACAGATAAGGAGTGCTCAAAATCCTCTGCAGTATGAGCTGCAAAAAAAGCTGTATCAACCACAGTATGAGCTCTAGATGTTCAGTTTCCCTAGAGCAGCTGCTAAACTAACTAATGGTAATACTGACATGTATCACTCTCTCCAGAAGTCTGCCAGAATCTTGGCCAAATATTTTTGACTAAATAGATGAATCAGTTTCAGTACAGTAAGGTGTTTTGGCAAGGAGTAGCAGCTAATATTTTTTAAAACGAAAGAGATGTGCAAGTAAATCCATCTCTCCTAGTTTCACTCATAGTAGCTCATATCAGTCAGAAGGCTCTTCAGACATGTTGCCATTACATCCATCTGAGAGACAGGAAAGAGAATTCCCTCACTTCCATTAAAGCTGGGGGGTAGTTCATGAGAACCCATAGATGCAGTCACAGAGGAGATCACTGGTTTCTTCAGAAGGTTCTGTGACCACTGAAAATTAAATTGTTGTAATTTATATTATTCCCTTCTGTACTGCCAACATCTATATCCTTCTATAGCCATATCTATCTCACTACTATTAACGAACAGACTGGAGAAATACTGGAAAACCTGAATTTGGAGCAGCACAGAAGACCTCAAACCCACAGAGAACTGTACAAGAATCTTTCTATAAAAGAGGGCTGTTCCTATTCCCCTCTTTGCAGCCACTACTCAAAAAGCTGTGTAAATGACTCTCTAACTACGTACGGGTTTATGGGAGAGTCTTACAATGTACAAACTATTGCTCAAAGATGTGAAAGCCATGGGTTTGAATTAAAAAAACCAACCCTGCAGTTCCATACCTTCTTTAGGACAGAGGGAAAGACAAGGAAAGGGAATGTGGAACTGACAAGAAAGCAATTTCTTTCCTAATACAGGTAAACATTAATCTCCCTAGTAAATGGATTCTAAGAGAAATATATGGAAAAGTTATTTTTATTGTTTGATAAATCTAGGGGTTTTGAGAAGAAGTCTGACTGTCATTTCAGAATAGTTATCCAAAGCTGGAGTGCTGATTTCTGACACATCTATCATGTCCTCTTTTGAAAAATTACTTTCATTTTAGATGTTCATTTTTGATCAACTGATTGTGTCAAAAAAGGGGTTCAGCTTGGGTTCAGCTGAAGAGTAAAGCAGAGGAACTCCTGTCCATGCTTGTTACGCAGCTATTAGAAGCTATAGTAGGCTATTTTAAGCTCTTTAACTGTCATCCAATTCTACTTACTGAGCTTTAAATTTTAGTACTTATGATTCAGTTTATGTTGATGACGACCTTTACCATCAACGAAATTGAAAGACAACAGGTGTTGCAAGGAGGTATACCGTATCTGAGTTAGCGAAAACAGCTATATAAAGACGAGCTTTGTTGTTTCTTTGTTTGAAAACTGCAAATGAGACCTATTAATAATGTTTTAATCCAAGACTCTCAAAGCGCTTAAGGAATATTTATTATAAATTTTTACAATGCTAATAAAGGTCATAGATGAATAGAAGACTTAGCCAGCTACTCCAAAGATCCTTTTATTTTGAATATTCATGGAACTTGTTTTGCTTAGTTTTAGAACTACCCTGATAGGAAATAATGTGTCACTACTTTTATTTTATGGAAAAGAAACAAGAACACAAGACGTTTTGGAAGAGCATTTAGGATCCTGAACTGACACTAATTACAAACATTTTGATGTCTCTTCTATTAAACATACTGACAGACATTTGAGGAGGGAAAAGAATTTGCATCAGGACAATAGTTAGATCAGGTGTGAAATGCTGTTTATCATGTTTAAAACCAGAATGTAGAGAACTTCAACTATGTAGTGCAAGGGAACTTTGGACACTGACACAAAAGAATTTTTTTTTAAAAATAACATTTCCTCAGCAGACAGTGGTTAAATTTCTCCCAGCAAGGAAACCATAAATTCAAGAAGATTGAAAACATGCAAACTGAGTAATTTCACTGCTCCAATAGTTCTATTTTAAGGGTAGCTTTTTCTCCTGTTAGATTATCTTTTTCCCTTTCCTACAGTAAACCAGTGCAGACTGTCAATTAGGTCATAAATAACCTCATCCCAGAACTTCTGCTATTCAGTTAACCTAAGTACTTGATTTCAGGCAGCCCAAACTTCAAGTGGTTGTTCCCTTCTACAATCCTGGCAAAGGCTTCAGGACTTTCTGGCTATGTTAAATAAAAAATTAAACACACTCTTTACCAGACATCAAGTGGAGTTATAAACACTGTAGCAGATTATTACTGTGGGTTTTGTCTGCTTTTATTTCAGTTCACAGTAGCCCAATACTACTGTGAAACCCTTAAACAGCAGATAAGCAAAGAGTCTTTAAACAGATATATATTTTTAGTTAGAAAGAAGAATAATAACCCTGATTAACTGCTGGCTTTTGTTACTGGATGTGAAAATCTCTTTTACCACAGGAATTATAAATGGCACTGCTTAAACACTGTGTCTAAATATCATGACACCTGTTCCTGTATTACCACATGTATGGTAGAAACACAAGTTTACATGACAATTGTATTGATTTCTGTTACTGATNGGGCCTGACGGCAACAATTCTATCACTTCTCACTGTCTTGTACATATCACACTTAACTTCTGAGTGTCAGGTGAAGTTCACTTCTTTTGCTCACTGTTCCTCTTTTAACTACTAATATTTTTCTTGTTTTCTTCTTAAAAATCAGCTCAAGTGTTTGATCAAGTTACAAGCAATTGTTAAATACTCACCAAACTCAACAATTAATTTGTTCAAACATATTTTTGCATTATGAAAAAAATAAATAGAGGAGATTTCTATTCTAGAATGCATAGTATTTATGTGAAAGAGACACACGTTGATGACTAAACTATCAACTATACAAGACACATTTCAGTTGCAATATGCAACTCATCATTGAGTTCTCTTAGTTTGGGCCTGAACACATTTGAATATCAAAAGAAACAATTCATTGTAGTATTTGGACAAACCATCTTTTTTGAGGAGTGAATGAAAAAAATTTTTAGCAGCCTGAAAAACTTGACATATAATGAATGACATATTGACACCAGAGTATGAGTTTTTAAAGTGCCACAGTTTTCTGGGTTTGTAAGTTTTCAACTGTAAAAACATTTAGTATTATCATACCTGCTTAAAAAAAAATTATAAAATGCACCCTCAACTGACTCAAACTGAACAAAAATTCCTTAAGCAAGGAGTGCTAATTAGAACCTAAAGGTCGTAAATAAATGCTACAGTGATTCCAGCCTACTAGTTCCTTCACAGCACTTTTCTTAATATATTGGAAAAACTTCCACTGAGGTTCTCACTGAGTTGCTAATCACAATTCCAATCTGTAAACATTCTGCACACAGTAATTTACATTAGTTCCACATAATGTACAGCAGCATTAATTAATAGAGTGGATAGCTTCTGTACATCTGTTAGCTATTAGTCTTTAATTCATTAAATCTTTATCATTTACCTGAGCAGCCCATCAAAATCAGGGAAAGGAAACCTTGGATCATGTCATCTGTAACACAGAACAGTCTGGAATATTTAATTCTCTTGTGTATGTCCAACTACTTTATATGAACAACGACCTCACAAATTTTGGTAAAGGACTTTGAAATTGCTCTTTGGTGTGAACTAAAAATTCAAAAAATATCTAGGTCTAATCCGTGCAACTACTGGGAAACTACAGTAAATACCATTAGGGCCAGTTTAAATTACAGTGTGCCTAGAATCTTTTTGATATGACTAACTGAACTGCATTCCTGCAATTCCTTCAAGTTGCTCTCAAGTTTTGCCCCAATTCAGAGCTGAAAAAAATTATCGTTAGAACAATACAACACGTTTACACAATCCAGGTGATTGCAGTGCTTATTTTTCTCTGGTAAGTATAAGTTGCATATTTTAGTTTAAATGATCCTGTTGCTTCTGGTTCAGCATCATCCTTTATTACGTATCCATCTCAGAAGTAATGAAATTTAGACAGAATATAAAGATTTTTCTCTGATTTGTAAACATGATGAAAAATGTTATTTCGCAAACAGTGCAACAGACAATGTAACAAATTGCACTGCATATTACATATATTCATTACAAATCACCTCTCCACCCTCCAGATTTGATGGTAAAGTTCTTTGGCAAATAATCTTGCTGTCCATCTCAAAAGTGGGGGTGTCACAGACATTTTTTAATATTTATACTAGTATTGATTTGGGATGAATTCTACTTACCCTCATGGAAAGACTCTGACTCTTGTTGGAATCCCACTGACATGAAAAGTTTTCTTAAAATGTGCAAATTTATCTTAGATTGAGGAAATTTCAGGACTGTCATTATATATCTTACTAAAACAGGTAATGATTGTGAGAAAAGGCTTTCAACAAAGAAAATATATTTGATCAATGGACCAGAAGATGAATGATTAGTCATTCTTACTAATTTAGCAGTACTTATATATGAGTGTTTGCACTCATATATTCAGTAAGGAATCATATATCTTTGGTATATCTCTTGGCTACAGACATAAGTGACACAATAACACAGTTTCAGCACATTACTCTAATATGCTGAAATTATGAAGAAATGCCTTATACACCAAAAATTAATAACAGAACCTAAAAAAATAATAATTCCAATTATTTAAATTCTTGGCTTCACAGGAATAATTTTCACAGAGGCTAATAATACCACAGATACCTACACGAACAGCCTGACTCTTCCCAGGAAAGTGATGTGATCAATGACTTATACAGACGGGCAGGCTTTATTCAGTCATGTAGTGCTAAACAGCTGATGGCACACAGTAGCTGCATGCAAATGAATAGAGCATTTTAATTTATGATGAGTAATTTATTACAGGCACAGAAGAACTTTCTCAGAACTGTATGTTTACTATAAACTGGGCTATAGCTCAAGTCCTGTTGTATCACTGGTCCCTCTGGGAGAGATTGTGAAGTCTAAGATGGAAACTAGGAAAATTAGCTGTGTGCTATTCCAAGTCCACAATATTCATAGATAAAACCAAAACATTATCTCCCAAATCAACTTCTTATGTTTTTAAAGTACATGAGCAAAACAGCAGTACATCCTATACAGCTGGTAACTATGGATGTCCAGTTAGGTGGACATCGCAGTAACACTTGATATTTTACTGTGAAGCTGCACATCTGCAAGCCAGTGTACTTCACTGCAACTTTTGGACAATCTTTACATGAACATATAGTCCTGCCTTTGAAGATGTCTCAGCAGACAGAAAGACAGTGGGAGGAATGAGGCAAATCAGAAGAAGAGGGTATGGAAACTGATTATTACAAAATAGTGATAGAGTTGCTTTTCTGGAAAGGAAAAGCAGTGGCCAGGACTGGGAAGTAATGAACAGAACTTTAAAAGCTCATATGCCAGCTCATGCTTCAGTGATTTTCTCCATAACAATGCATTCTGAACATTTTAAAGGCTGAAAGGACAGCTGGGAGTAAAGATGAGACACAGTCCACTTGAGAGAGATCTTGGCTGATTTTATACATTGGATAATGTACACTTGAAAAGCTGAGTTATTGTTAGCCCTGGCATCTGTGGTAGCTTTCAAAGGAAAGTGCAGGTTGACATTTATGCCCTGTGGCAAAAACTGGCTTATTCCATAATGGTTTAGAGGTCTGATCTTTGTTCCTGGACATCCTGTGATTCATTTTCATACTTCAGTTTTAATTTGGTATTGCAATTTTGATTTCTCTCATAATTGGGCTTAGCTATGTCTTTATTATGACTAGAAAATGTCCCTGTTGTGATTTCTTATCTGCAGGGCTTCTGAACACCTGACTATCCTGAGGACAAATATATTTAGGACTTCTGCACAGGTCCATCTAAAAAGATATCAAAGCAGAGTATAGGAATAAAGCAAAGCCCTAGGTACACTGACTCCAGGCACAAGCAAGTACAAATATGCCAAGCATTTCTGCCAGCTCTAAAATAGTGGGTGACATTAAATCAGCTTCCCCCAAAGTAAACCCAGACCACTCAGATAACACTAATAAACACAGACTACTGTAAGGAATCTATTTCCAAGGATAAGAAGTAGTATGACAAAAAGAACCAAGTTTTCACAAATTAACATTACTTAGATTTGACATTTAAGCCTAGAATCCTTAGAAAAGTATATATGGGAGTATAGTCTCTATAGTGTAAATAA
>VYZS01004791.1:0-25433 GCA_013400695.1 Neodrepanis coruscans | reverse complement strand
TGGAACAAGATGAGCTTTATGGTTCTTTCCAAAACAAGCTGTTCCATGATTCTGTCTCTGTCACACTTCCACACACACCTCGGCATTCCAACACAACCCCGTGGCACAGGCCCGCCTCCAGCTGGCACAGACACACACCTGGGCCATGCACACACCGCAGGTACCCAGGGCACACGTGTGGATGCACAGGCATAAGGCACTCATGGGCACTCAACTATGATGGGAACGTACCTCGGGGACGCCAGCACGGGGCACGGGCACACCAGGGACACGGAGACACACACACAGAGCACCGGCACACCTACAGCACGGGGACACACTCACACCCAGGACACGGGCATCCCACAGCGCGGGCGGCACCTCCCTCCCGCTCCCTCCCCGTTCCCTCTCCCGCCCCGGTGCCGGTCCCAGTCCCGGTCCTACCTCCGCCTCCCGCCGCTGCCCCGCGGCCGGTGCGGGCTGTGCCGCCGCCAGCAGCCCCAGCGCTAGGGCGGCCCGCAGCGGTCCTGCCATCCCGNCCCAAGGTGCCTGTGTCGGTGTCACAGCTCTCCTGCAGCTCGTACACAGCTGATGATCTTGTGGGTTCAAGTCAACAGCGCTGTTTACTCACAGCAGTATTTTGTTTAACCGGTTTTGTTTTAATTTGACTGAAGCAAAAGGATGTTTTGATTCTGCTTTGGTTCAGGAGGGGGAAAATAGGATGTGACTTATATCTGCTTTTGTTTTCATGCCAGCTTCAACCCCACACCTTTTTTAAAGCTCCCAGGCCTCTTCATTCTCTTTTTAAACATGCCAAAACCTGAAGAAGTTACAGCAGCATCTGTTAAGTGCAGGTTAAAGAGTGTAGCAGGGATCCTCTGACACATTGCTTTACAGTTGGACAGGGTTGAGCACGTAGGGGAGGGAAGCAGGATTAGGAGAGAGAAAGGGATCCACATAACGTGACAAAATAGGGAAATCACTGAGCTATAAGGAAAAAAATAAGGGAGAAATGAAGGTCACATCTGGGCCAGTAAGCATTGACTGAGAGGTTGTCAGAGAGCATGGTGAGCAGCTGGCAGGGCCTGTGGGATGGTGTGAGGGGAATACTTGGCCCCAGGAGGAGGGAGAGCCAAGGTCTGGCCGCTCCTTACACAGGTCAACCTCACGCTTCCTTTCAAAACAAGAGCAGCTCTGTCTGCAAACGCATCCGTGTTTGCATCGTATCTAGGAAGCAACTGATCCATCTGCTCTTCCACTTAAGAATATGGATGATGAGAAAGTGACTGGCTCAGCTCCAGCAAGAGCAGGAAACTCCCTCCTCTGCTCATTGTAATGTGGGGAAGCGTCTGGGAGGGCACCTGCAGCCCCTGGAGCAGCCAGCTTTCCGACCGGGCATTTCCCAAGGCTGCTCCATAGCCCTTAGGGGTTTTGGCATTCAGATGGAGAAGAATTCAGCCTAGCCTTGGAGATGCCAAATCATAGTTCTCTGCAGACTTTTGGCTGGGAGTATAAAGGTGTTTATCCAGCTGCTGTAATCAGAGCGGTATCAGGAACAGAGAAACTATCTCATGGAAAGGTGAACAGATTACAGATTTTTATGGTGTTAGGTGGAAGCTCAGAAATGGGCCAGAAGAGTGAGCTTGAATCTTTGTAACTTCCACCCCAAAACTGAAACCTGACAAATCAAGCCTGTGGCAAAGAGCTGAGAAAATTTTATTAAAAACCGTCTCGCAAGACCCTGATAAATAGATCCATAACAAACTCCAATCATTAATCATTCCCAGTTTCTTTGGTTTCTACACAAAATCCCATCTCCCTTGATTTTAACTCAAAATACCTCAATGCAATCACTGAGCATGATTTCCAAACCCTAAGACAACCCCACAGCTTGAATACGGAGAGGCTCAGGGTTCCTAATTTAACACTATTTGCATATTCACCTGAAAACATCATGGAAAACTAAATGCCATTACCACAGACGTGGAGTTTGGAATGGAGGAGACAGATTTGTGAATACAGGAACAACAAGAGCAGCTGAGCAATGCAAAGAGCTGAAGCACCAGTGAATCATTCTGAGGCGAGATCCAAGAGTATATAAACCAACATTATGAAACAGCACTTAAGTGACGTGAGACTTCTCGGAGCAGCTTTGAATGTTTACCACAACTGATAAGTAAATAGCAACACCATTACTCCTCTGTGGCAGCTTCTACCCAAGATGGATGTGATGCACAAGAGCTGATAGTTGAAAACCTTTAAAGCTCTGCACCAATAACAGGCTCAAGTTGTTTTGTTTCATCCACTCGAGATACTTCACCCAATTCTTCAGATATTTTCTGCTCCAGGATGGCTCACTGGGTGCTACATCAGGCAATGTCCAAAATACTCATCCTGCTGCTGGAAGGTGGCCAGAGCCAGGACCACTTCAGGTCAGATCAGACAGACACAGACACAGCTTTCCCTCCCAACCCCAGCCTGCAAGAATCAGATCTTTTTACCAAGGCAAGAATGAAATTTTTTACCAGGACACAAGCAGCTTATGTCCCCCAGGCTTTGGTTGTCACAAGAGCTTTTCTGCTCAGAAACTTTCTCAGGTACTTCATTTGGGCACAGTAAGTTCTCACAGGCCAAAGGACTTTCCTGTGTCCTCAGTGTGTTAGAAAGTCCATCTCACCCAGTATCCTGTCTCAAACAGAGCCAGGAACAGACACTTACCAGGAGGGTGTTAAAGAGAAAATGAAAAGTCTGAACAGACTTCCCTTGGCTTTACCTTTTGTGTGCAGAGCTCCTGGAAGTCTGTGAGCTCAAGAGGCTGCACCCAGCTGACAAGCCCTCCTACAAACACTTCTATTTGCTGGAACAGTTTGAATTTCACTGGTATTTGGTCAAAGGACAGCCAAAACCATGCATTTCTTTCTAGGATCAGGGTGGCACCTGAGTTCCAGCAAACATCATCACCTTGGTATGAAAAGTGGACTTCTGAGCAGTTTCGGGTGCATTCTGACAGCTGTGTTTTATTACAACAGCTTTACAAGCAATTGCTACAGCAGCATTAGCATCAACATCTACTGGGATAACACCACATGAGCTCTCTTGTTACTCTGGAAATGGGAATTATCAGTTCTAGATTAGGCAAAGCAGCACTGATGGAATCCTGCCTCAAACCCCCAAAGACTTGAGTTATTGGCTTCAATCACTGCTCCCATATCTCTCTTTAGGACTGTGGTATTTGAGCAACTTGCATTTCTTCTCAGGGTGAGGTGGGTTTGGCTGCAGAGAGCCAGCATGGAAACTATTTGGCTGTCTTTGAGACTGTTTAGCTATTACTGTGGCATTTCAGCTGTATAATGATCACATGCCTCTTCTGCACTGGCATCCCTCTTTTCTCCGTGAAGTCCTTGTTGAGCTTGGCAAGTGCTAGACGTGTTTTTTATAAATAAACCACCAGCATTCCATACGGGACTGATTTCCAAAACAAAACCCTCGCTGCTCAGAAAATATATTATTGGAAGATAGATCATAAATAGAGATGAAGGCAGTAGAGCAGAGCTGATCTCCTCCCAGCTATGCTGAGAACAACCCAAACTGCTCCTTTCCTCTGGGATAGCTCAGTTTTCTACCTCCTGATAGAATCACTGTCCTGTCCCTCCTTAGTTTAGAAAATTTTATTATATGAAGTCCTACCAAATTCTCACAGAGCACTGGGAAGAGCTAAAATTAATTCAACCCTTAATATATATTAATTTTTTGAGCTTTTTTACTTTCCTTTTAAGCTCAATTGAAGCTTATCCTGGTAGACTGCACAGAGTTGTGGATAAAAACTGCAATACTAAAGGACTTGGCAACCACATAGTTAAACCATCATCTGGGTTTGTATCTTTTACAGAACATCACTTCCCAGGCCTCCCTGAACTAACTCTTTCTACACCAAAGGCAACTAAAACAACCTAAGTGTTGTTTTAGCCACTTTTAGCCAGTACTGTTTCTGTCTGACCTGATGGTTTTCTCTAAGACTAAAGAGCTGCTGGAGAAGTTTTCTCTGTCTTAAAAAAACATACAAGAAATTGGGTTGTGTTTTGCTCCAGTGCAGAATATGCCAGGTTAGAAAAGCTGTGAAGGTAGTGACACCTCCAGCAGTTTTGTTGCTCATTTCACTTCTCTGCTTAGCAATCCCAACTAAAAAAAAAAAAAAGACTGAAGAGGTAAGTGCTCTTAAGGTGGGGGAGAAAGCGGGATTGAAAACTGAGTCGGCATTAAAAGCAGCTCCAACTGTTGCTCCCAATATTTGAAGCACCAGCTGTTTCAACCACCATGCCCTTCCCCCAGGAGGGAGGAGGGAAAAAGTCAGAGCCCCACTAGGGCAATGCCACACTGGCCCCAGCACAGCTGGAGTTTGCTCAGCTCAGCCATTCCCAACTCTCTGCTCAGCTCCAAGGGCTCCAGGTGCAGCCCCAGGAGCTGTTCCTGCAGTGCAAAGTGCCAGCTTAGCTCTGCTGGGAAGCAAACCTCGGCAGGGACACTGCTGTTCTCAGCTGCTGATCTGCTTTCCTTCCACTCCAACCAGCTGCCTCCACTCCTGGATCTGCCAGTGCAGCAGCAGGCAAGAGCACCCTCTAGCCTCTTCATTCCAAACAGTAACTCCAGCTTCAAAACCACCAAACTCTCAACTTCCCGAGCCCAGCAAACAACAGACACAGAATTTGTCAACAATTTGCCTTTCTGAAGCCTCACATGCCATAGATTAAATTTTACACTGTAACTAATACACATATACCACAAATTCCATTGTTTCAAGAGGAACAAGCTGTCCACAATCCATGACAAATGCCTGACACAGCAGATGCTTTCCAGGAGAAACGTGAAAAAGGCCCAGCAGTTACTACATTGACAGCCATGGGTAATGCTGATTTGAACTTGGTTACCATGACCATGAATGCACACCAAGCTGGGAGCTGGCTTATAAATGTTAACAAAAGCCATTTTTGTTCATTTCTCTGTAAGACATTGTACAGCTCTATACCCAGTTACAACCACGAACCCCAGACCTTTATAGTGTTGCCAGTGGAATATTGGACAGCCAGATGCTCTCTCAAAGGCCTGTGATGCAGAGACAGCTCTGGACATGAGCTGACTGAGGCAGTGCCAGGTTCTGATTCCCAGCACTTCACCTCTGCAGAAAGATAATAGAACTCTCGTTTCTTCATACTTTAGCTTTGCAGGTAAATTCTCACAACGAACCTCACCTGCATCCGAACTCGAAGATGAATCACTGCACACAATTGTTCCCATCACCTGCAGTTCACAAGCAGTGGTACAGCAATATATAGCAAATCTTTTTTTTTAAGCCACCCCATCTTGGTTTTTGAGCTGTTCTGGCCCTTGGCAGCCTGAGAACACACACTGCCTTCTGCCTGCTCCTCTGAGGGTGCAGGGCACACAAGCAGGTGTAGCAGGATTAAAGGCAGGACAGGAATTCTGTCTCAAGAAGGAAACAGGAAAGGGACAGGGGACAAGTCTGCAAGTCTAGGATAAGAGCATGGACAGCAAGCAGGCTCAGCAACAACTTGATTGCAACTTTTGTGGACACAGATCAGGTCAAAGCTGAAGTGCCACTCCAAACAAGGCCTATTTACTGCTCAGGACACACCACAGGAACACAGGGAATTTGTAAGAAAACATATGCAACTGAAGTAATTCTGAAACAGTTGGATTTCACAAATAAAACAATCAGCATTTATTGTTGTATTACAAAACACTTCATATTTTGGCAATATTTTACAGTTCATCCTTTTCCTTCTTGGGGCCTGTTGAAAAGGTATGGGGGGAAGAAAAGGGGAGAATGTTGAAATTAAGATTAAATTTCAATGTCTTGCTTAAAAAAAAATCCTCCCAAACCACCCCAGTCCCTCCCACCAAAATAAAAATCTAGTTTCACTCAATTCCACTATCCAAAGAGGCCATGGGTGAAGCTGCAGGCAATTTCACTATCAAACGCATCAAAGAAGACAAACAAAACATTCACAGTGGTCTTCAGTATGGTCTGTTGCGTTGATCATTTCTGAAATCATTTCTGGAAGGGAAGGAGAAAGTTATAAGCAAATAGCAGATGAAGCAAATAATGAATAGTCCCTTCAGTCAAACATCCCTACACTGACGTCTGTGTGTTGCTCTGTGTTTAGAGAGCAACATCCAAAAGCACTCACAGAACACACTCAACAGACAAACCGGGTTATTTTCCCTGGAAGCTCCTATCTGTAGTTAATATTTTCATAGCACAGTTGTGCTTGCACATATAAACAACATTTTTCCCACAGTCTGTTTGCTCCACAGCCCAGAAATGGCAAAGGCACCTCTCACCTTCCTCCCATTTTGCCCCCATAGCCACCGCCTCGATCGCCGCCTCGGCCCCCGCGCCCTCGGTAGCCTCTTTCTCCTCCATAGCCACCTCTCCCACGGAAATCTGGGGGGGAAATGCAAACAGACACATCAGTCAGGTTTTTCAGAGAGATTCAGATGACACAGGCACTTGTAACACCTTCAGGGATGCAGCTGTTTTTACACACCTCCTGGAGGACGTGAATCTTCTGGTCTGGGCTCACCACACTGGTTGCAGGAATTCCTGCGAGCAAAGTTCATGTTGCCACAGGATCTGGGATAGACAAGGATTCCTCAGAATGAGCTGCTAAGAAACTCCAAGAGCACACATGAAACACCCCTGCCCAATGAAAATGACACTTACGGGTTGGGACAAACCCAATCACCATTTTTGGGTTCCCCACTTCTACCCTGGAAGCCCCCACCTCGTCCATATCCACCTCGTGAACCTGCAGACAAAATTATAACCAGAATTAAAGAGGGGAAGTGTCTATGACTTGCACATGAGAAACATTTATTAAGGACTGTCTCTGGCTTCAGAACCCAAATGACAGACTTTTGAGATGGAAGGAGAGTTGAATGTAAAATTATCCCCATTACTCATCATAAATTCTTTTTCAGCAGTAAAAGGAAACTTGATCTACTTGAATTGCCAATAGGTAAATAAAAACCCACTATGTGCATTAATAAAATTTAAAATTGATTTAACAATGTATAGGATCAATTACATACGGCCAGATGTACAGAACAAAAATTTCACAAAAAGAAAAAGCTGTCTGGGTTAATGCCAGATGCCTCTGACAGAAGCACAGGGCCAACATTCTTGCTTCCTGCACCACGAAGATTAATAACAACTTTTATACCAACTGAAGTTCTTGAAGAATCACTTTTTATCAGCCTACAGAACTGCCTGATTTAAGAACTTAAATTTGTTGACAGACACCGCCCAAAGCACAATTCCTGGAAAATGGTAATGAACATCCAGTGGACTATTGACAAAACTGTACATGCAGAGAATCAAGAACTCCCTTTAATTAAAGGAGTCAGACATCCACCAGCTGCTTTAAGTCAGCAACAGTTGAATAATGCACCCTGCTTAATACCAGCTGGAAACATCAGAGTGTCTCAAGGCTCTGCTGTAACAAGCAAATACTCACTGGGAATTCACACCTATATATGTGAGATTGGTGCAGCCTCACCATCACTGTTACACTCTCTCTTTAAAAGCAACACTAAGACAAGATCTGGACACTTTCCAATTCTAAAGGAAAGCATAAATTCTGTGCTGTGCAAAAAAGATTACAGATTTCAGTTTACTTAACTTGTTTCAATCCTTATTACTGCCTTTCCTGGCAGAATCCCAGAGGCTCATATATTTGATGAATCACTGCTTCAAAGTCAACTTCTCTTTTATAAATCAATGTTAAAAAGCATTTAATTATGCAAAAACAAGGATTCTACAGATTTTAGTCCCACCTCGGCGTCCGCCACCTCCACCTCCTCTCATGAACTCAGGCCTTCTAGTTGCAAAAGTAACTTTGATAACATTTCCATTGAATTCTTTTCCTGTGGAAAGAGAGAAAGGATCAATACAATTCCCAACAACACAGCAGCAAGCCCTGGGGAGCAGAAGTGATTTGCACATACAGACTGAACATAAAACTCCTGAGACACAAGGAGGCTGCAATAAATCTCTTGTTCTGGTAAGCACTGGTCCAAAGGTGAGATGGCAAACACTGAGGTATTTGCCAGGCTCTCCATAAACCCACAGGTATTTTAGTTTAAATGAGATCTCCAAGTTGCAATTTAAACAGCCATAAGAACATTTAAGAGATTTCTGGCCATGTCCACGGATAAGTAGTTTGGATGTCTGAACTGTTTGTAATTTTGCCAAAGTAGGCAATAAGGCTTTTGTACCACTCAACAGCCAGTCCAAAAGTTAACTCTCAAGTAAGTGTATTTAAAAAGTTCATGTTTTTTCAAGTATCACTTCTTCACAAGGTTTATCACAGAGCAAACAGGCCTGCACATGTGCCTAATATAGTCATGTTTGCTTTACCCTCTTAAACAAAAGTCAATTTGCATTTTATTAGCAAAAAATAAACATCAAGCAGCTTGCCATGCCAGATTTTTTACTCAGTTTCACTTCACCCCAGATGCAGAGTATCTCCTTCTGTTTCTACCCAGTACCAGCAGAATTCTGTGCACACACAAGGTCATATGAGCAGGCACTTTCCCCTCACCCCCTCAAGTTTACTACTACAAGAGTGTCACTGCATTTCCTGTGTCAAATATGAAGAGTTTTACATCAATGTATTTCTGGGGTAAACGTAATTTTAAAACCTCTTGTACCTCACTGTGTATATACAGAACACTCAGCACAAGTTGCCATAACCATTCCCAAACTCCACAAATGCTCCCACAACACTAAAAATATCAGTGCTAACACTGTAGGGAATCCCTCCAGCTGCTAACACAGATTACAGCTCTGCTGGTCTGAACAAGAAGTGACATGAGCACCATCTCTTGTACCTTGAGGGGTGACTGAGCTACAGCAGCAAACCCTCACAGTTTCATTACACATTTTTTGTCTAAATCACTAGCTGCTGTTTCACCAAATGAGAGAGAAATCTCAGCACACATGAGGTACTAAGAAAAGAAAAAAAAAGAACAAAATCCCTCCAGAAAACAAACCCAAAACCCACGTAAGTAGCAGCATGGGGTCCCCAACAAGGTTACTGATTTGCTTCTTCCACTGCCTGTTGGATTCATAAACAGCCAAAAGAACAGGTAATTTCACCCACCATCAAACCAGTCAATTGCTGCTTTAGCAGAAGGAGGGTCATCAAAAGAAACTGTTGCTTCTCCCTTTGGTTTGCCAGTGTCCTTGTCTGTGTAAAGATTTATCATAGGTTTGCCAGTCTTTTTGTTGGTCTGAAAAGAAAGGTTGTACACTTGGCATAGGAGAAATACTGGTAAGGTCAGTTCAGAGCATAAACTGTGACATTAAGTATCTTTAGAAAGAAGGTTCTCTTGGAGCTGGACTGCAGAAACTGAAAGATACCTACTGGCTGTTCTTCATGAGGTAATTATGGGCCCATTTTTAACAAAAAATGAGGTCAAGTGCACAAATCCTAATTTAGAATTGCAGAAACAGATGCAGCAGTCACAGAACACAGAGGCACATGTGCTGAAGTATGAGGGTGGTACAATGGATAGAGTGTCAGGATTATAAAGACTACAGAACACAAAGCAATCTAAATGCCACTAGGAAAAAGGTGCTAGTGCTGCCAGCCTACAAATGAGCTGTCAGCTGGGAACCCAGATAAAATATTATCTACAACTGCTGGGGAGTCAGAGTGAACTCTGCCTTGAATGATACCAGTAAATTTCCAGCACACCAGCTCCACAAGTTCTCTTCCTCCTGACCAATGACTTCCCATTTCACACACCTTTATAATACCAATTTGTTTGAAATAGTCTGCCACTTGATCTGTTGAAACATCCTCTCCGAGTCCTTGCACGAAGATAGTGTTGTTATCAGAGTTGTCAGACTCTGAATCTATAAAAAAATAAAAGTTATATTTACTATGTGCTTTTGTGGCAGCAACAGCAGCAATGTTTTAAGCTCAGTCTGTGCTGCCCAGTAACCAGACCCTTAAATCCTAAAGACACCTTGTGTGAAATAAATGATGAGCAGGAAGCATAATTTTTGAAGTTAACACCATCAACTTCAAGAAGGGATGTACAGCACCTTCAAATGCAGCAGCACATCACAGACCAAACACATTTGAAAGCTGACCAGGTATTTGCCACACACCCAACCTCTCCATGCAGCTGGACACCCCATCAGAGTAGTCTGTGTTATTTAAAACACAAGCTTAGCAGAAGTGTGGTGGCAGTGAAAGCAGCTGCTTCGCTCAAGCCCATTCAAAGTTCATCAGCAAATTCTTACTCGCTGCATGAACATCCAAAAATTCCCATGCACTTTAAAAAAACACATTTCTTTCAAGGAAGACATACTTTAGCTGCATTTCTTTTGAGCCATGGGAATTGCAGCCAAATCCATCTTTCTAAATACACGTTTTAAAAGCAATGACCTAAGAGCTACAATCCACTCCCACTCACTGCTTGTTTTCTTACCAGCATCTGATCTCGGTCCATAATCCCTTTGACCTATGAAATGGATTCGAAAAAAAAGGAAAGAAAAAAGACTATTTTTAGCAAAACGTTTTCAGGGGACTTTTTTAGCAACAAGAAAATATAAAAAGAATGTATGTAATGCATCTAAGATCTAAGACATTAACCAGAGATTTAGAGAATATTTAGCTTTAAACGTTCAACAGAAGGTGTCTGTAGGACGTTAACGTGTTCTTTAACTTGCAGCATGTGGCAGTTGCCACACTGATGCTGTGCTGGTGTTTGCTTGCAAATGCTGGTTGTCAGATCACCAAGCAGTTTCCCACTTTTTTTTTTTTTTTTTACCTCTAGTACCTTTCTAAGAAGCATTTGTAACAAAAATTAAAAAAAAGAAAAGAAAAAAAATAATCCGGTGAACGTCACTGTCTCCACAAATTCTTTCATGCAATTTGACAAAGTAGAAAACCAGTTTATTGCTACAAGTTTGGCTATTAAAACTCGTGAACACACCAGCCTCACCAAAGCTCTATAATGCTTCTACTAGATAGTAACAAGATATTGGTGGCTTTTAGATTTATAAAGAATTTCCACTGAAACATTTTTGGATACTCGGCACTTACCACCGTAATTTTTGAAGCCACCACGGTCACCACCACTGCAGAGGAAAAATTGAAGAAATGATTTCTTCCTTAAGTCTCTATGTGCTGAGCCCAAGGCTCAATCTACAGTTAACTGATGACAAGTTGAGAGTTACTGTCTGGCAGCTAAAGCACCATCTCTACGTTCTCCTCACTACCCGTTCACGTTCAAAGATTAAATTACATGAAAGGGAAAAATCTCTCAGGGTGCTGCACTGGAGAAGAGAAGCCCTAAGGAGTATTTTAAACTAACCCATCCACATGTTGTTGGTTCAATACCTTCTCCCATCCCACAAGCCAAAATAACTGCTATTAAAAACAGGTTTAAACAAAACTGTTATTTTCATGAAGGTTAATGGGCTTTAATTGTAGACCTAGTTGCTGCTTTGGAGTAATTAGTACTTTAGTACTTTTCTAGAAGTAAAAAGAGCTAAAATGAATTAACCTCTGTTGTTATGCATTTATATACAGGGGATAAATTAGCAGAGTCAGCCATTCTCTGAGCAAGGGGCTGTGGGGACCTACTGTACTACAGCACTTGGTATTACAGAGAAGGTGTGTGTATGTGAGCTTCAAAAGCAGAGGCCGTGAAGTTTTATTTCATTCATTCTGAAACCTGTGGCACAAAATGTAGACCAAGTTAAGAGATTACACACATCAATTTTTCAAAGGTTAGAAGGGGATTTAAACAGGTCGTTACGCCTCCAATTATGTGCATGAAAATAAACCCTCGCTCTTCTCAGTGTAAAGGTTGGTACTGGCAGGACTTTTCACAACAGCATTTTTAATTGCATCCATGTTATGAACACAATAGAATCAATATTCAAAGCCTTCAGGGAAAATGCCTTTTTTTTTTTTTAAGCAAGTCAATAAGCAAAATGTCAGAAAGACTATCTCACACTGTACAACTGTCTACTTGTCCTCCTTCACATGGAGGGCACAGCTGCCACCCCAAAATTAGGCAGGATGACCTAATCCTGAGAGCTTTCACACTAAGGTAAAGGCAGTGTGAGCTCCAACCCTGATGCAGAGGGATACTGCAGCCTCTGGAGCTGTTGTGCCTCTTCACCAATGCTCTTATGACTAGAAGTCACTCCAGGTTTTAATTCCATCTGCCCACACAGGAGAGTCTAAACACAGGACACAAACACCCAGCAAAAGGCAAAGGTGTAAAATTATGGAGTAACTTCTTTGTCACTCTGTTTGTTTTCTGTTACAGAAAATGGGAATTCATGAATGGAAGGTGCTGATACTTAACATCCATGAGAAAATCTGCCCAAAGAGAAGAACAAAGAAATAAGGTTCCAGCACGTTCTTGTCAGACCTGGATTAAGAGACATTCTTTGGAGGGTGACTGACATTCTGTGCCAGTTCATACAAGGAGTATTAATGTTTGTCATGACAGACTGTCACTTTTATTGGGGCATAAACCAATTTTTTGCTGCAGATTTTATTGCTGTTACACAGAAAAAGTCTCAATGCTAAATTGCAGTGTCATTTACTCATAAATAATTCACTCTGCTCATTAAAGAGGTAACATGAATTAATTTAAAATGCAACATCAATGCTGGTCTTTATTCAAGGCTGGCTGTTTTCAAGGACTGATGATAAAAAACACATGACGATCAAAAAATTTACTGTAAATACCTTTCTGCCACCTCCAATTCACTTCAGCTAAAAAAAAAATCTTCATTATGACACAACAATTTTTAGCAGGATGCCTGTTCTTCTGGGATTTTAACTTAGAAATAAAAGAGTGAACACATCAACCATGGAAATGCTGTTTTTCCAACCCCAGATTATGGTCCCAATTCATGAGGACAGCAATATCCAGAACGTATTTATGTTTTCTGATGTGAAAGTATACAGCAACAGACATAAATTAAAAAATCCAACCATCCAAGAACATAAGGAAAATAATTTTGTATCAACACATGTGGGATTTCACAGGAAGTGAGGATTTTGTAAGATGCTGGGGTAAAAATATGCACCATGATTTTGAGAAGTGAGAGTTGGATATATAAAATGTAAAGGAAGTCACAGTCTAATATTTAATTCCTAATCCTGTGACACAGTAACTCTGCACTAACAAATGCAATCAATATTTTTAATAATTAGTTTTTTAATTAATGCCCACAGAAATACATTTTTGCCCATTTGTTTCAGTGTGTTATCTTCTGTTCAGTCCCAGATCACCAACCCAACAAAAACCCGCATCAGTTCACTGGCAGATACCTTGGATGATGGATTAATGCTTTCCCACATTAAGTCTCATTTCATATGTGATTTATCAAGCTGCAGTGTGTCACCTTCCTGAGATTGCTGGGCAAAGCCACCCCAGATTCCCTGGTTGCAAGCAGCTGATGCCACAGTCTCAGCTCTACCCCTCACTGAGACTCAAAATTCAATTTCAGCAATTGAATTAGTTCCCCCATTATTGTTCTAAACCATGTGGAAATTATAACTGCAGTGTTTCACAGCCCATTGCTTTACCAGGCAGAGAGATGGGTGACCAGATGGACCAGTTGGAGTTTTAACATCCTATGTCAGAAACATGAACAGGCAGCAGAAACTGAGCAGTACCACCAACTAAGACAATCAATAAGAGACTGAACTGCAGGCAGCCAGAATATGACAAGGCCCCACTCAGTCACAAAACCTGCTCCTATGACAGAAATGTTCTTTTCTCATTTGCTCAGGCATGGATTTATCATCACCTACTTAACTGTAAATGTTCATCTGAACACTGCTGATTCCAGCTGGGAATAACACTTTAAATTAAAGGCACAGGGACAGAGGGAGCTCAACGCAACAAATACAAGAAATGTTCTTTTAAAAAATGATTAGATATTGGCAGAAGTAGCACTAAGAATTCAGGGACCCAATTTCAACCTCCAGCATCTATCTCACCAAGCATGTCAGTTATACACGAGAGTGTTTTTACAAACAAGAAAGTCATGTTTAGAGCACCAACAATCAATGATAGATGGCTTTTTTTTCCCTGTCTATATTTATTGCCTCTGTTCATGTTTTTCCAAAGTCTCTATAAGACTAAGCTCAAGCATATCTATTACAAATCAAAATATTAATTCTGGACACAAACCACACTGTAAAAACATTTGCACCAAGTTGCAGTTTCTTTATATCACACTAATTCCCATTCCTGAAAGCTGACACAATTAAGCTGCATAGGTAGCTTTTGGTTATAGCACATCAACATAAATCTGCACAAGAGTTAAAAATAATCTGTGCTGAGCAAAGTTTGGATTTCTGTGACAAATCCTAACACAATGCCAAGTCCTTTCCAAACTGCCTCTGCAGTTCCACCAACACAGGCTGCACAACCAGGGCCAAAGGCAAAGCTCTCACCTGCTCCTGTATCTCCCACTTACAGGATGAACCAAAACCATTCAGTCCCACAACCACAAAAAGCAATTTTTCAGAGGAGGAGACTAACAGAAAGGTGAGTCATTATAGAAGGAAGCTTGGGTGAATTTCATTCTCAAGACCTGTTTTCTAACAAAAAGATGACACTCCTCTGCTCTGAGTTTGGAAAAAAAACAAGTATTTTACTTCTTAGCCATAACAGAGGTATTAGTGAGATCACCAATTTTTCAAGCTTCAAAAGAAAAGGGTGGGAAAATGCAATTCAAGACCATTAAAAATTTATTCCATCCCTGGGAGTGTCCAAGGCCAGGCAGGACAGGACTTGGAGGAACCTGGGATAGTGGAAGTTGTTCCTGCCCATGGCAGTGGGGTGGGACTGGATGAGCTTTAAGTCCCTCCCAACCCAAACCATTCTGTCATTCAGCTGTACAAGTATCTGTGTAGACAAGATTGTTAGATTATTTCCTGATGGCTACAAAATTTTTACCATTTAATGTTAAGCATTAAAATGTGATCAAAATAAACCACTGAAAATGAGGGTTACTGGGGATTGACTTCATATTCCTACACATATTTATTTTTTTATTTCCTGGGGAAAAAGTAAGAGAAACCCAAAGACATAAACCCCCAAAAATCTACCCTGAGACCCCACATTTTCACAGGACTAAACATGATTTCTTACCTTATTAGAAGTTACTTTCCCCTTGATTGTACAATTTGTAAATTAATTTAACCTTTTAGACTTTTCTAACAGGCATGTCTGGTAAAATACACATTTCAGAAGCAGAATCCTCCATCATAATCATGCAAAAGACTGAATAAACATATATGACACTGTGGTTTCAGCAAATTCCCACTACAAATGCTATTAAAGAGAGCATCAGCAAACAGAAGCAGACAGAATTCCTAATAAATGCCTCCCCACATCACTGGACTTTCCCCCTTCTCCCTTCACCTCCCCTCTTTTCCTTCTTTGGGCTCCCAAGTCCACTGAAGGACTATGATCTCCATGGATGTGTGACCAAACTTTCTAATAAATTTGGGAAAAATATGGCAAGAGGCTTTATTTTCACAGACATTAATTCACTTTATCTTGCAAAGACCCAAGTTTGTTTCAAAGTGACAAAATCTATCAGTATGTTTTTTGAAGCTCACATTCATTCCCCTGATTGGAAAGGGCTCAGCTGTAAATGATTTTCTAAAAAAACAGGGTTTATCACAGGAATATGGAAACCCCTCATCCACAGAGAAAATCCAACTTTAAAAAAATTCAGTTTTAAATGAAAATTATCTTAGACATTATTTTTGCTAGTTTATGTAAGTTTATATAAGGTATCATATATTATAGAATTTTATATCCTATAAATTTATGTTTGTTTATATGTATTTATCATATACATATTTCTACGTTTATTATACAAATTATGATAGAAAAATTATGCTTACAGTTTATAAAGCCCCCAGCAAATATAACATTAACATGCCTTTGTAATTGTGCTACCACAGCTAATTAGGAGAGGTGGGGTCCACCTACAAAATTAAAATCAAGCCATGAAGTTCAACTGGGGAGCACCTCAGAAGCAGGCAAACTTTAAACATGGTTTAAAAATACTTTTAAAAGTAACCAAGTATTGGACTTTTTTATTTAAATTAGATCAGTTCCAACAAACAGGACTATATAATTCTAGTGGTTTTTATCTGGAGTTCAGCTGTAACCCAGAGCTGTTCAGCCATCTGAATGGTCAGTGATTCTGACAAGCAACACCCCAACGCTCAGTTGAAGCTTCAACATTCTTGCCCTGCACCCTCAACCCTTTCAGAGGCACCTAAAGGGGAGCCAGTTGTGAGAGTTTATTAATAAATAATTTTGTCATATGGCCTAATTCAGTAGGTTTTAAAGCAAAGGTCCCAGTCCTTTGCATGAAATCTTCTGCAAGCACAAAATTAAATATGTGCATAAATTGTCTTGACAGTACAGGGCCCAAGGCAATGACAGGAGGGGTGACAGCCCTGAGTGTTTCAAATCGACCCCAAATAAACCTGTTTAGACTGACAGCTAAATCAATAATAAAAAATGTATTTTAATAATACACAGAAGTATAAAATAGAAATTTAAAACTGCAAAAAACAGCAAAAAGCAAGTAATGCTACTCCTAAATTATTCTGACACTTGCAAAGTCAAAACATTTCCCTGCTAAAATGTGAGCTACCTTAGGGGTGGATTTTATAAAACTTTCTCAGTCCCTGGCTGTTGGTTTTCTTGTCACTGAAAACGAGGGATGGGCTGGGGCAGTTTTTGTATTGCAACTCATGCAAATAAAATGCAGCTCTGTGTCACCACAATCAAATGCTTAGTCTCAGTCTATATGAACTTAAAAGCTCTCCCCATGCAAAATGCACTTCTGTGCAGAGCAGAAAGGTTTAATTTTAGAAACCTTCCATTTTTGGTAACATTGATCTCAATTGCTTTAGGAATGGACATATAGTAAACAAAAACTAAAACCAGCTAAAGCATAAGAAACAAGGGTAAGGAAGTGCAGGCAGTGGAAGGAGATCACTTACCTATATCCAGACATATGACCTCTTCCATCCATGTCATATCCCCCTCTACCTCCTCCCTGTGACCCGCCATATCCTCTATTATCTTCTCCATACCTGCTCTTTTCACGACGATCATCTGCAACAATGAGTAAAACAGGAGTAAAGGGAGTGCAAACAGCAGCACAGAGAAAATTCACACCCTGCAATTCCCACCCTCCCCTTCATGTCTTCCATTTAAATCTGAAGAGTCTCCACTCCGAAATCCCTCTAACATTATCTGTGCCACAAGGCAGCTGGAAAAAAATCAGGGCTTTGGCTTCCAGGGTCACAAAGTACATGAGCATGTAAACACTGTGATTACACTGCATTTCCCACACACTGAACACATATTGTCTAAAATATATTTTCCATCTGACTTCCATGTATCATTCCCAGTTTGCAAAAGACGTCACTGAAGACAGACCAAGGATAAATAGAGTGGGTTGTGCTGCTGGTGTGAAGTTACTGCAAAAAAAAAAGGCTTCATCTTAAACTTCCATCTCAGAATTCACCTACACAGCGTAAAGCTGGAATGGGAAGTGCAAAAGCTCCTCATGACTGATCAAGACATGTCACCCTCATGCAGCAGGAAGGTTCAAAATAGCTTAGGAAGAAAATTCCATCTTGAATTTGCAGAAAACAGGGCTGCCTATAACACTGGAATGTTATAGGCATATAGGAATGTTATATAAATGGAAGCACAAGCATTTTGGGGCCCCAAAAGTTGTTCATCTCTGAATGTTTTAAAAGTCTTAACAAATAAAACATCCCCCAAGAACATCAACATGGAAAAACAGTTAAACCATTCATCAAACCAACTGTCTGTGGAAGGAAATCCAACTATTTCACAGTGTTTTATTAGCACAACTTTATTACCCGATTTTATTTGCACAATTATTGGCCATTGCTGGATTCAACCTGTGGAGTTTTACCTTGGCTGTTGTGGCTATAGCTTCCCTTCTGAGACTGGTAGGATTGCTGAGAGTGGCCATAAGAGCTTTGGTGCTGGTTATAGCCTGACTTTTGGTCATATGAGCTCTGGTGGCCGTAGCCTGACTGCTGGTCATAGGAGCCCTGGTGGCCATAACCCGACTGCTGGTCATAGGAGCTGGACTGCTGGTCATAAGAGTCTTGGTTCTGTCCATAGCTTGACTGCTGGTCATAAGAGCTTTGGTGCTGACCATAGTTTGACTTTTGTTCGTAAGAGCCTCTTCCACTTAAAACAAACAGAATTTGTATTAATAGCTACATGTTCACAGAATAAAGAGCAAAATTATGGCTGCAAATTCCTGACACTGCTAAAGTCTCCTGGTCACCACATTACTGGCTATGAAAACACTCTGTTTCCTCTCTGTTGGGATATATTTGGCTTTCTCAGTTCCCACTGTAACTGTAACTTAAGGGCACCATTCCTTTCACACGTCCCAGTACAGCCCTTGCTTTTCCCCTTCTCCCCAGTACTGTCAGTGGCTGAGGGAGAGCCCACGACCTGCTAAACACCAAATCCTTCAACATGGAAGTGCAGGGCAGAGCCTCAGTGCTCAGCTCATCTTGTGTTGCACAGCTGGTACCTAAAAAAACCCCCAAATCCCCAATTTTCATTTCACTGAATTGCAGCCTCTCTTCTCCTGGGCATTCTACCATTTGTCAAGCAGTTCTCTAACTCCTGTGATGGTCTTTAACCTACTGGGAGTTCTTCTCACTTTAGTGCCATTTACATCCCACCAATCTTCATCAGAATCACTGATAAGCAGCACATCCAGGATACTCCAACACCAACCAGCTCTACATTCCAAAAGGGAGTCATAAATCTTCTCCAATAACTTCAGAGTAATCTCAAGGGAATCTCACCTACACCACACCTGCCTAAGCTACTTCAGCATCCAAGGAAAAAACAGAAGGATTCTGAAAATCTAGATTTATGAGAGAACAGTTCCAGCTGGGTTACCCTTTTATAGCAAGACATAACACAGATTTATGAGAAATAAATTGCATCCAGGGAACACTGGCTGTTACTCATTCCTTTGTTTTCCCCCAGGTATTTAGTTGTGCCTTAGCTATCTTATTTTTCCAGTAACTGAAAAAACTCTGACCTCTGCCACTCTTTCATCCCTTCCTCCTCCCTGCTTCCACCCTTTTTCAAAAGATGAGGAACTACATCTCCCACTCTCCAGTCTTTGGCAATTTTACTTCCAAGTCAAAATATCTCACAAAAATGAAAAACAAAAAAATACAAGAGAGTAGAGAAAGTTTCCACCAGCTTTTCAAAGCTCTGGAAGATTCAGTCCATTGGGTCCAACCAATCTCAGAATATCCCATCTGTGTAAATACCATCTAATCTGCTCTCTCCCAGTCCTAGCCCAGATCTCAGCGCTAACCTTGCTAATCCTAGTGGTAAACAGCTCGTGAAGACTTTTGTTAATATCTTCACTTCAAAAAGGTCAGCTCTGCTTCAGTCTTTGCACCATCCAAGGAATGAAACATCCCTGAGAACATTCACTATTTGCTGGTTTTCCTTTCCTCCCTTTGGATGTGACAGCTACACTTTTGTGTCCACTCTCTTTCAAGTCACTATCATTTAATTCCTCAGTTTCTCTTTATTTGCTACAACCATACATTGAAAAGTTTCCCTCCACTGTCTTTTCTTCATTTCCTTGATCATGGAGAATCTACATGCTATATTTCTATTCCAATGGACCTCCAGAGTTAAAAACTACATTATTGCTTTTGTACACCTTCAATAAATGCTCAGAAAACAAAGCAGAACTGAACTGTGTACCTGCTTTTGTTAGGGCAAAAAAGATATCCTGAGTAGATATCCATCTACTGCTGGCAGATTAAAACCTTGTTTTTTCACATTAAGATGTTTTATAATAATAACAACAACAATGACAGGACATTTTAACGAGGTCACATGATCCTCACAAAGCTCCAACAGGAGCAGCAGCCTCAGGGTGCACACACAAAGCTTGTAAATTAGACATGAAGGTAATCAAGCTCTAAGAGGCCTTTTAAGTCATTATGGGAAGTTGGGTTATATTTTCCAACACACTTTCAAAGGTTTATCACCATTAATCCTCCTGAAATTGAACAAAGTACAACATGACTTAACAAGTAAAACTCATCTGCAATAGCAGAGTCCTGGATCAGAGTGCAGCACATGCATGTGCACACTGAGGTTACTGGTGAGGGTATAAAACCACAATGTTTTCAGAATTCTACTTAGCTGGCTGAACAAAAGGTAATTCTGAAGTGACATCCTTGAATCCTTCCTTCTCTCACCAAGAAAAGTCCTTCTGAGCCTGCAGTCTGAGAACAGCCAACAGCTTCCTTGCTAACAGCTTATTTAAGTTAACAAAGAGCACTGTAAGTTCACACAAAAGAATGTGATTGGAGTGGTATTTGTTATGTCTTTTTCCTAATCAAAACTCCCCACCAAGTCCATTCTCCACTGCAGCCACTATCCAAAGACCTTCTGAAGTGTTATGTCCTCACACAGCTTGACTTCAAAACAACTGCATCCATTCTTCTCATATAAAAATTCTTCCTGTACCTCCAGATCTTTCAGGCACTAAAAATGTCTTAAGAATGTAGATTTTCAAATATTTGCCTTTTTAACAATGACAACAGGAAATCTGTTATAGCTCTAGTTAAGAATGTACAACTACTAGACATTATTTTAAATAAATACTGTTAAACTCTGCTTCCTTACCCTCTGGATGACCCTTTCTGCTGCCCCTGGCTGCCATAGGACTGCTGGTTATATGAGCTCTGATTCTGATTTTCATAATTGGATTCATCATCATATCCCTGGGAATCTTGTCCATAACCTGGAATGGGAGGAAGAAAATCTTTAGTCAATATTCACCTTTTAACTCCTGCCAATGAATGTAACAAGCCAGCCAAACCTGATTGATTCTGTCCATAGTTCCCATGGTAGCTTCCATAGTTCTGTCCATAGGAGGAATTGTCTCCACTCTGCCCATAACCAGAATATCCCTGCAATTTCAAGAATGTACTTAAATAAATGTAACTTCCACAGCAGGTAATCACAGTTTTCCTTGGCTAGACACAACTGCAAACATCAAAGACAGCTGGGAATGGAATTCTTCCTGGCCCAGGAACAATTATTTTCACTCAAGGAACATCTGCTTTGAAAGACATGATGGGTTTTTTTCAACATACCTGTCCTTGGCCATAATTTTGACTGCTCTGGTTGCCATAGGATGAGTAGCTGTAAGAGAAAAATGCATTTAGGAAAAGCTTGCAGTGCCCTCCATGTAGACTGGAAAGTAAAAGGTGTTTTTGGTGCTATTTTAAGTTTCTCTTCATTCCAAAATAGGTGTTTAATCCAAGTCCTGCAGTTGCAGGGATATCAGAACTGCGTTAATGAACTGATTGTTTCACAGTTGACTGTCAGAAGCCACAAGAGCTGATTGTAATTTCTGCTGGGTTCCAAGCACAAATTTAAAGTACATTAAATCTGGGTTTACTGTAATTTGACAAGTTCTTCTGAATCCCAGAAAATTTTACATAAAATCAAGGCATTTTATGTTTTTCAGTATATTCTTGGAAAATTGATGTTATTACTGTCAGTTTGGTATTTGTTGGACTATCCAACAACAACATCAAAACCACACCAGTTTTATATTATATTTACTCATTATTCTGCCACTTTAAGTCTCAATGAACTGCCAGAAGAACCATGTGCTGCAACTCATCACAGTCAGATACAAACCCAGACTCAGGCAGTGCCACATGCACAGAACCTTATGATTTTCATTAGCACAGTCAGTGTTAACTGTGATTTTCACACTTCCATAAAAACACTTGTTTCCCTGATTAAAATACGCCCCCAAACTGCAGCTTTGGGCCACAGAATAAATATAACAACCTCTGACTAAAATCTTGGTGAACAGCTCAAGGCAGTCACGTGAAAAATACTGCCCTGTATTCACATTTCAGAAGTTCTGACTATTCCAAGATGTCCTTCCAATTTACACCTGATTATTGCCTTCTCAGGAATACAGACTATTTCCCTTTGTTGTTTAAGACACCTTATTAAAGGCCCAGGTACAGAGTTTCTGCACCCATAACTCAAAAATATATCAACACTCCATCATGCATCAAGATTCAACAGCCATGTTGGGAATATTAAAAGGCCTTTTATTTTACAGCTGTAATTGTTAACAGCAAAAAAAGAAAAAACCCTTCACATACCTCTGCTGGCCCCCAGACTGACTGTAACTTCCAGAATCTAGAAAAAGAAATGTCACATTGAGAATTAAGCAATTAATAAATTTCTACTCATTTTAGTCCTCTACTTACTACAAGGTGAAAAAAATTGGGGGGGAGGGAGGAAGGTTCAAGGACACTGGACAATGCAACTACTTTCCCTGTGGAACGAGGCAGGTTCCTTTTATTAAGAAAAGGGCAAATGTTAAGACTGGGATGACAAGAGCTCAGGGTGTGGGGGACATGTCACAGCTACAGCCACTTCTGGAGGATCTGAATTCCATTTCCAAGGCATCTCTTCAATACATCCAGACTGTACAACCCCTCTCATGGCTCCAGAACACGGTGCCATCCTCAGTGAGCAGAATGAGCAGGTTAATTAATCAAGCACAGCTAAGTAGGTCAGTGCTGCTGAACCCCTCTGCCAAGTGCCCTACGAGAGCCCTGCCCAGGCAAAGGGCACAGGCAGAGGCACAGCCGGGAAATGGGGGGTGTTGGAGCCAGGACACTTCCCTTTGCTCACACCGCAAAGGGAAAACACCGCTGAGAGCTCAGAGCACGTGACAGGCACCCTCTGCTCCATCGGCCGGAATTCCCACCGGCAGGAGCAGCTCCGGCTCTCCAGAGGCTCCTCCCAGCCCAGCCCGCCCGGGCTCTGTTCATCTCTCGCTGTGCAGGAGCCTCGATCTGCTCCAAATTCCCACCTTCTCGTCAAAACCCAACCCCCTTCTCCCTGCCTCCAGCAGCCTCCCCAGAGCACCCACTCTGCACAAACGGTCCTGTGGTTTTTCTGTTCCTTCCAAATCACTTCAAAAACGTGTATAAATATTGTGCCCTAGCAAAAGTGATCAGGGGCTTCTCACCCCCAATTTCTGCCTTTTCCCTCTCCGACCTCCACACCCAGAACGGCCCCAAAAGGTGACACTGAGAATCCATTACAATGCAGGGCAAACACCACCAGTGACTGTAACCATTTTCCAATCAGAACACTCATCAGATCGCTGAACGTGCTCATTGTTCCTCCCCGAGCAGGTTATAAACCCACACTCAAACCAGGTGTGATGAGGGATCCCCTGAGCTGCTCACACAGCCTTTGGAAAGGTGAGGGATCCCCTCAAAGCAACACAAAGCAGCACATTTCATATTCTGCAACAGAAACAGATACCAAAAAAGCTGAGCTGAGGTGAAATACCCCTTCATTTCATGTGTCCTATAAAGCAGCTTCACCCAGATGTGAAATATTCTCCTCCTTTTGCATTTCCACACAAATATTTCACTGCTTTTTCATATTGAAAAGCAGTTAAACCCCCAATGTAGAGAAGCAACTCAAACAAGTTTATTTTTTTTCATGTAAGTGATGTAAAATTTTTACATCATTTCAATTTAAATGATCACAAAATTACTATTAAATAAGTAACCACATTTTGAAACACGGTTTAGCTCTAAATGTTATATTCCATTAGTGCTGTTAATTAAAGAATATTAATGGTTGTATCAAAAGAACTTCTGAGTAAGAATGTAAATAGCTCTAAACTGAGGGATTACATTTAATCCCCTCAGCTTCTCCCTGACCAACTTCTGCCAAACCAGAACATTTAGGGAAAAGTTTGAAAGCAACCAGAAAAGGAACCTATAAAATATAAAACTGCAGAATCAGGGTAATTTCCTTTATTTATATTTTTTCCTCTGTTGGAACTCTTACAGAATCCTGATCCATTTGTTTTGAGGGGCTCAGTGGGGACAAGCCCATAAATCTTTTTGAAATAAGTTTTTTCTGGAAATTCCTGGATACACATTTTTACTGAATGCTTAAAAAGCTCATGGAAAAATCTCCTGTGGATGAAGAGGAGCAGAGGAGAGAGATCACCCTGCACGGCCCAGGGGGTGTGTCCCCCTCAGGAGAGGGGACTCTGCTGTGCCCATCTGAAAACTGAGGTTCTCATGTGAAATCATTTGTGTAAAGGAGCAGCACTGATTCTCAATATTCTCACCAGAAAAAGAACCTCACGTTTTACTCTCCCCAGGGAGTAAAAACAGAGACACTCAGCTGCTTGACTGGTCAGGAGTTGAGGTGAGGAGAGAAAGCATTTCTTTGTTTACTGCCAAGCTTTATTCATTTAGCAGAAAAATCGTTATTTGGACTCATTTTAGCCCCTCTGCACACATTTACTTTTCTTGGTAAACAAATGCTCCTGCACTCAAGGCCTCCTTGCTTTGTTTGCATTGTCTGTCACAGCCTGAGACAGCACCAAAACTGCCCGACCCTCCCAAAAACAAACCAGCCTCGGAATTCCTCCTCCCACCCCGGCACAGTCCAGGGGCACCCGAACATCCCCAGCCCACAGGGGAGGGAGAAACAGCCCCGCAATGGTCCCGGAGAGGCTCGGGAGAAGCCGGGCTGTGTCACCCGGGACAGCAGGTCCGTCCCCACGCTCAGCTCAATCCTCCACGGGGCTTTTCTAAGCCCAGGATGGACCCTGGGGGGACCCACAGCTCAGCCCGGGACAGGGGGTGGGAACTGCAGCACAAGGGACGGGACCCAAAAATGGGGGTTTGACATCTCGCACCAGGGACCCAAAACCGAAATGGGGGCCATGTCCCACATTTGGGCGGAAAAACAACCAGAGACAAGGACCGCGGTGCAAAATGGGGGCACTTAGATCTCACACGAGCCGAGGAGGGGAGCCTAAACTGGGGGGGGGAAGGTGGGGGGGATGAACCCAAACAGGGCTCGCATCCCCCTCCTGAGGGAATACACAGCCCCGNGCGCGCATCCCCCTCCTGAGGAAATACACAGCCCCGGGGGGGGGAGGGACACCCCCGGGGGCACGGAGCAAACCAGGGCCCGCATCTCAGCCGGGGGCGGCCGCGGCACAGCCACAAGGGGGGGGCCTGGACCCCAAAGGGGCAACGACACCGCCACAGGGCCCACCCGAGCTGGGGACCCCGAGGGGTCTCTGCCCGCCCCCCCCAGACCCCCAAAATTGCCACACGGGGGGGGTGTGTGTGTGGGGTCACTCCTGGCCCCGCCCATCGGGGGGGCGTGGCCTCCGCGGCCGCTCGCGGGCTCTCCGGGGAGGGGGCGTGGCCTCCGCC